>JBBBDQ010010526.1:0-18876 GCA_037127315.1 Ascarosepion bandense
TGTGTAATAACCTTTAACTTATTTTCTGACATACCATATTAGGTGACCTTTGGTATACATAATAATTAATGCAGGTTTTAATAACCTTTAACTTATTTTCTGACATACATATTAGTGACCTTTCGTATACATAATAATTAATGTGTGCTCTTTAATAACCTTTTAACTTATTTTCTGACATACATATTAGGTGACCTTTCGTATACATAATAATTAATGTGTGCTCTTTAATAACCTTTAACTTATTTTCTGATAGCATATTAGGTGACTCTTCGTATACATAATAATTAATGTGTGCTCTTTAATAACCTTTTAACTTATTTTCTCTGACATACATATTAGGTGACCTTGGTATACATAATAATTAATGTTTTAATAACCTTAACTTATTATCTGACATACATATTAGGGTGACTCGTATACATAATAATTAATGTGTGCTCTTTAATAACCTTTAACTTATTTTCTGACATACATATTAGGCGTGACCTTTGGTATACATAATAATTAATGTGTGCTCTTTAATAACCTTTTAACTTATTTTCTGACATACATATTAGGGTAACTTTTATACATAATAATTAATGTGTGCTCTTTAATAACCTTTTAACTTATTTTCTGACATACATAATAGGTGACCTTTGGTATACATAATAATTAATGTGTGCTCTTTAATAACCTTTAACTTATTTTCTGACATACATATTAGGTGACCTTGGTATACATAATAATTAATGTGTGCTCTTTAATAACCTTTAACTTATTTTCTGACATACATATTAGTAGACCTTCGTATACATAATAATTAATGTGTGCTCTTTAATAACCTTTAACCTATTTTCTCTATTACGTATATTAGGTGACCTTCGTATACATAATAATTAATGTTTGCTCTTTAATAACCTTTAACTTATTTTCTGACATACATATTAGGTGACCTTTGGTATACATAATAATTAATGTGTGCTCTTTAATAACCTTTAACTTATTTTCTGACATACATATTAGGTGACCTTTCGTATACATAATAATTAATGTTTGCTCTTTTAATAACCTTTTAACTTCATTTTCTGACATACATATTAGGTGACCTTTGGTATACATAATAATTAATGTGTGCTCTTTAATAACCTTTAACTTATTTTCTGACATACATATTAGGTGACCTTTCGTATACACAATTAATGTTTGCTCTTTAATAACCTTTAACTTATTTTCTGACATACATATTAGGTGACCTTTGGTATACATAATAATTAATGTGTGCTCTTTAATAACCTTTAACTTATTTTCTGACATACATATTAGGTGACCTTTGCATACATAATAATTAATGTGTGCTCTTTAATAACCTTTAACTTATTTTCTGACATACATATTAGGTGACCTTTGGTATACATAATAATAATGTGTGCTCTTTAATAACCTTTAACTTATTTTCTGACATACATATTAGGTGACCTTTCGTATACATAATAATTAATGTGTGCTCTTTAATAACCTTTAACTTATTTTCTGACATACATATTAGGTGACCTTTGGTATACATAATAATTAATGTGTGCTCTACTAACCTTTAACTTATTTTCTGGACATACATATTAGGTGACCTTTCGTATACATATAATAATTAATGTTTGCTCTTTAATAACCTTTAACTTATTTTCTGACATACATAATAGGTGGACTTTGGTATACATAATAATTAATGTGTATTTTAATAACTCAATTTATTTTCTGACATACATATTAGGTGACCTTGTATACATAATAATTAATGTGTGCTCTTTAATAACCTTTAACTTATTTTCTGACATACATATTAGGTGACCTTTCGTATACATAATAATTAATGTGTGCTCTTTAATAACCTTTAACTTATTTTCTGACATACATATTAGGTGACCTTTGGTATACATAATAATTAATGTGTGCTCTTTAATAACCTTTAACTTATTTTCTGACATACATATTAGGTGACCTTTCGTATACATAATAATTGGCTAATGTGTGCTCTTAATAACCTTTAACTTAATTTAAGATAATAAATGACCTTTGGTATACATAATAATTAATGTGCTCTTTTAATAACCTTTTAACTTATTTTCTGACATACATATTAGGTGACCTTTGGTATACATAATAATTAATGTGCTCTTTAATAACCTTTAACTTATTTTCTGACATACATATTAGGTGACCTTTGGTATACATAATAATTAATGTGTGCTCTTTAATAACCTTTAACTTATTTTCTGACATACATATTAGGTGACCTTCGTATACATAATAATTAATGTGTGCTCTTTAATAACCTTTAACTTATTTTCTGACATACATATTAGGTGACCTTTTTGCATATAATAATTAATGTGTGCTCTTTAATAACCTTAACTTATTTTCTGACATACATATTAGGTGACCTTTCGTATACATAATAATTAATGTGTGCTCTTTAATAACCTTTAACTTATTTTCTGACATACATATTAGGTGACTCGGTATACATAATAATTAATGTGTGCTTCTTTAATAACCTTTAACTTATTTTCTGACATACATATTAGGTGACCTTTCGTATACATAATAATTAATGTGTGCTCTTTAATAACCTTTAACTTATTTTCTGACATACATATTAGTGACCTTTCGTATACATAATAATTAATGTTTGCTCTTTAATAACCTTTAACTTATTTTCTGACATACATATTAGGTGACTCGTATACATAATAATTAATGTGGTGTTTTAATAACCTTTAACTTATTTTCTGACATACATATTAGGTGACCTTTTCGTATACATAATAATTAATGTGTGCTCTTTAATAAACCTTAACTTATTTTCTGACATACATATTAGGTAAGACCTTTCGTATACATAATAATTAATGTGTGCTCTTTAATAATCCCTTTAACTTATTTTCTGACATACATATTAGGTGACCTTTGTATATACATAATAATTAATGTGTGCTCTTTAATAATCCCTTTTAACTTATTTTCGACATACATATTAGGTGACTGTATACATAATAATTAATGTGCGTTTTAACAACCTTTAATCCTATTTTCTGACATAAATATATTAGGTGACCTTTGGTATGCATAATAATTAATGTGCTTCCTTTAACAACTCAACTTATTTTCTGACATACATATTAGGTGACCTTGTACATAATAATTAATGTGTGCTCTTTAATAACCTTTAACTTATTTTCTGACATACATATTAGGTGACCTTTGGTATACATAATAATTAATGTGTGCTCTTTAACAACCTTTTGAACTTATTTTCTGACATACATATTAGGTGACCTTTCGTATACATAATAATTAATGTGTGCTCTTTAATAACCTTTAACTTATTTTCTGACATACATATTAGGTGACCTTGTATACATAATAATTAATGTGTGTTCTTTAATAACCTTTCTTTAACTTATTTTCTGACATATATTAGGTGACTCGTATACATAATAATTAATGTTTGCTCTTTAATAACCTTTAACTTATTTTCTGACATACATATTAGGTGACCTTGGTATACATAATAATTAATGTGTGCTTCAATAACCTTTAACTTATTTTCTGACATACATATTAGGTGACCTTTCGTATACATAATAATTAATGTTTGCTCTTTAATAACCTTTAACGACATACATATTAGGTGACCTTTGGTATACATAATAATTAATGTGCTCTTTAATAACCTTTAACTTATTTTCTGACATACATATTAGGTGATCTTTGGTATACATAATAATTAATGTGTGCTCTTTAATAACCTTTAACTTATTTTCTGACATACATATTAGGTGACTTTGGTATACATAATAATTAATGTGTGCTCTTTAATAACCTTAACTTATTTTCTGACATATATTAGGTGACCTTTCGTATACATAATAATTACCGTGTTATTCTTTAATAACCTTTAACTTATTTTCTGACATACATATTAGGTGACCTTTCGTATACATAATAATTAATGTGTGCTCTTTAATAACCTTTAACTTATTTTCTGACATACATATTAGGTGACCTTTCGTATTAAGGTAATAATTAATGTGTGCTCTTTAATAACCTTTAACTTATTTTCTGACATACAGATATTAGGTGACCTTGGTATACATAATAATTAATGTGCTCTTTAATAACCTTTAACTTATTTTCTGGGATATACATATTAGGTGACCTTTCGTATACATAATAATTAATAAAATTTCTTTTTATCAACCTTTTAACTTATTTTCTGACATACATATTAGGTGACCTTGCATATAATAATTAATGTGTGCTCTTTAATAACCTTTAACTTATTTTCTGACATACATATTAGGTGACCTTTCTATACATAATAATTGTGTGCTCTTTAATAACCTTTTAACTTATTTTCTGACACACATATTAGGTGACCTTTCGTATACATAATAATTAATGTGTGCTCTTTAATAACCTTTAACTTATTTTCTGACATACATATTAGGTGACCTTTCGTATACATAACAATTAATGTGCTCTTTAATAACTTTCTTAACTTATTTTCTGACATACATATTAGGTGACCTTTCGTATACATAATAATTAATGTGCTCTTTAATAACCTTTAACTTATTTTCTGACATACATATTAGGTGACCTTTCGTATACACGGGCACTAATGTGTGCTCTTTGTTTAACCTTTAACTTATTTTCTTATCATACATATTAGGTGACCTTTCGTATACATAATAATTAATGTGTGCTCTTAATAACTTAATCCGCTTTCTGACATACATATTAGGTGACCTGTATACATAATAATTAATGTGTGCTCTTTAATAACCTTTAACTTCATTTTCTGACATACATATTAGGCGACCTTCTTTGTACATAATAATTAATGTGTGCTCTTTAATAACCTTTAACTTATTTTCTGACATACATATTAGGTGACCTTTCGTATACATAATAATTAATGTGTGCTCTTTAATAACCTTTAACTTATTTTCTACATACATATTAGGTGACCTTTTGGTATACATAATAATTAATGTGTGCTCTTTAATAACCTTTAACTTATTTTCTGACATACATATTAGGTGACCTTTTGGTATACATAATAATTAATGTGCTCTTTAATAACTTCTTAATTTTCTGACATACATATTAGGTGACCTTTGGTATACATAATAATTAATGTGTGCTCTTTAATAACCTTTAACTTATTTTCTGACATACATATTAGGTGACCTTTGGTATACATAATAATTAATGTGTGCTCTTTAATAACCTTTAACTTATTTTCTGACATACATATTAGGTGACCTTTGGTATACATAATAATTAATGTGTGCTCTTTAATAACCTTTAACTTATTTTCTGACATACATATTAGGTGACCTTTGGTATACATAATAATTAATGTGTGCTCTTTAATAACCTTTAACTTATTTTCTGACATACATATTAGATGACCTTTGGTATACATAATAATTAATGTGTGCTCTTTAATAACCTTTAACTTATTTTTTGACATACATATTAGGTGACCTTTGGTATACATAATAATTAATGTGTGCTCTTTAATAACCTTTAACTTATTTTCTGACATACATATTAGGTGACCGTTCGTATACATAATAATTAATGTGTGCTCTTTAATAACCTTTAACTTATTTTCTGACATATATTAGACGACCTTTAGTGTATAATAATTAAACGTATGCTCTTTTAACATAACCTTTAACTTATTTTCTGACATACATATTAGGTGACCTTTGGTATACATAATAATTAATGTGTGCTCTTTAATAACCTTTAACTTATTTTCTGACATACATATTAGGTGACCTTTGGTATACATAATAATTAATGTGTGCTCTTTAATAACCTTTAACTTATTTTCTGACATACATATTAGGTGACCGTTCGTATACATAATAATTAATGTGTGCTCTTTAATAACCTTTAACTTATTTTCTGACATACATATTAGGTGACCTTTGGTATACATAATAATTAATGTGTGCTCTTTAATAACCTTTAACTTATTTTCTGACATACATATTAGGTGACCTTTGGTATACATAATAATTAATGTGTGCTCTTTAATAACCTTTAACTTATTTTCTGACATACATATTAGGTGACCGTTCGTATACATAATAATTAATGTGTGCTCTTTAATAACCTTTAACCATGACATACATATTAGGTGACCTTTTGGTATACATAATAATTAATGTGTGCTCTTTAATAACCTTTAACTTATTTTCTGACATACATATTAGGTGACCTTTGGTATACATAATAATTAATGTGTGCTCTTTAATAACCTTTAACTTATTTTCTGACATACATATTAGGTGACCGTTCGTATACATAATAATTAATGTGTGCTCTTTAATAACCTTTAACTTATTTTCTGACATACATATTAGGTGACCGTTCGTATACATAATAGTCGTATTGCTCTTTAATAACCTTTAACTTATTTTCTGACATACATATTGGGTGACCTTTGGTATACATAATAATTAATGTGTGCTCTTTAATAACCTTTAACTTATTTTCTGACATACATATTAGGTGACCGTTCGTATACATAATAGTGTATTGTGCTCTTTAATAACCTTTAACTTATTTTCTGACATACATATTAGGTGACCTTTGGTATACATAATAATTAATGTGTGCTCTTTAATAACCTTTAACTTATTTTCTGACATACATATTAGGTGACCGTTCGTATACATAATAATTAATGTGTGCTCTTTAATAACCTTTAACTTATTTTCTGACATACATATTAGGTGACCGTTCGTATACATAATAATTAATGTGTGCTCTTTAATAACCTTTAACTTATTTTTCTGACATACATATTAGGTGACCTTTGGTACATAATAATTAATGTGCTCTTTAATAACCTTTAACTTATTTTCTGACATACATATTAGGTGACCGTTCGTATACATAATAATTAATGTGTGCTCTTTAATAACCTTTAACTTATTTTCTGACATACATATTAGGTGACCTTTGGTATACATAATAATTAATGTGTGCTCTTTAATAACCTTTAACTTATTTTCTGACATACATATTAGGTGACCTTTGGTATACATAATAATTAATGTGTGCTCTTTAATAACCTTTAACTTATTTTCTGACATACTATATTAGGTAGCCTTTGGTATACATAATAATTAATGTGTGCTCTTTAATAACCTTTAACTTATTTTCTGACATACATATTAGGTGACCGTTCGTATACATAATAATTAATGTGTGCTCTTTAATAACCTTTAACTTATTTTCTGACATACATATTAGGTGACCTTTGGTATACATAATAATTAATGTGTGCTCTTTAATAACCTTTAACTTATTTTCTGACATACATATTAGGTGACCTTTGGTATACATAATAATTAATGTGTGCTCTTTAATAACCTTTAACTTATTTTCTGACATACATATTAGGTGACCGTTCGTATACATAATAATTAATGTGTGCTCTTTAATAACCTTTAACTTATTTTCTGACATACATATTAGGTGACTACCTTTGGTATACATAATAATTAATGTGTGCTCTTTAATAACCTTTAACTTATTTTCTGACATACATATTAGGTGACCTTTGGTATACATAATAATTAATGTGTGCTCTTTAATAACCTTTAACTTATTTTCTGACATACATATTAGGTGACCGTTCGTATACATAATAATTAATGTGTGCTCTTTAATAACCTTTAACTTATTTTCTGACATACATATTAGGTGACCGTTCGTATACATAATAATTAATGTGTGCTCTTTAATAACCTTTAACTTATTTTCTGACATACATATTAGGTGACCTTTGGTATACATAATAATTAATGTGTGCTCTTTAATAACCTTTAACTTATTTTCTGACATACATATTAGGTGACCGTTCGTATACATAATAATTAATGTGTGCTCTTTAATAACCTTTAACTTATTTTCTGACATACATATTAGGTGACCTTTGGTATACATAATAATTAATGTATTAACAATAACCTTTAACTTATTTTCTGACATACATATTAGGTGACCGTTCGTATACATAATAATTAATGTGTGCTCTTTAATAACCTTTAACTTATTTTCTGACATACATATTAAGGTGACCGTTCGTATACATAATAATTAATGTGTGCTCTTTAATAACCTTTAACTTATTTTCTGACATACATATTAGGTGACCTTTGGTATACATAATAATTAATGTGTGCTCTTTAATAACCTTTAACTTATTTTCTGACATACATATTAGGTGACCGTTCGTATACATAATAATTAATGTGTGCTCTTTAATAACCTTTAACTTATTTTCTGACATACATATTAGGTGACCTTTGGTATACATAATAATTAATGTGTGCTCTTTAATAACCTTTAACTTATTTTCTGACATACATATTAGGTGACCTTTGGTATACATAATAATTAATGTGTGCTCTTTAATAACCTTTAACTTATTTTCTGACATACATATTAGGTGACCTTTGGTATACATAATAATTAATGTGTGTGCTCTTTAATAACCTTTAACTTATTTTCTGACATACATATTAGGTGACCTTTGGTATACATAATAATTAATGTGTGCTCTTTAATAACCTTTAACTTATTTTCTGACATACATATTAGGTGACCTTTGGTATACATAATAATTAATGTGTGCTCTTTAATAACCTTTAACTTATTTTCTGACATACATATTAGGTGACCTTTGGTATACATAATAATTAATGTGTGCTCTTTAATAACCTTTAACTTATTTTCTGACATACATATTAGGTGACCTTTGGTATACATAATAATTAATGTGTGCTCTTTAATAACCTTTAACTTATTTTCTGACATACATATTAGGTGACCTTTGGTATACATAATAATTAATGTGTGCTCTTTAATAACCTTTAACTTATTTTCTGACATACATATTAGGTGACCTTTGGTATACATAATAATTAATGTGTGCTCTTTAATAACCTTTAACTTATTTTCTGACATACATATTAGGTGACCTTTGGTATACATAATAATTAATGTGTGCTCTTTAATAACCTTTAACTTATTTTCTGACATACATATTAGGTGACCTTTGGTATACATAATAATTAATGTGTGCTCTTTAATAACCTTTAACTTATTTTCTGACATACATATTAGGTGACCTTTGGTATACATAATAATTAATGTGTGCTCTTTAATAACCTTTAACTTATTTTCTGACATACATATTAGGTGACCTTTGGTATACATAATAATTAATGTGTGCTCTTTAATAACCTTTAACTTATTTTCTGACATACATATTAGGTGACCTTTGGTATACATAATAATTAATGTGTGCTCTTTAATAACCTTTAACTTATTTTCTGACATACATATTAGGTGACCTTTCGTATACATAATAATTAATGTGTGCTCTTTAATAACCTTTAACTTATTTTCTGACATACATATTAGGTGACCTTTGGTATACATAATAATTAATGTGTGCTCTTTAATAACCTTTAACTTATTTTCTGACATACATATTAGGTGACCTTTCGTATACATAATAATTAATGTGTGCTCTTTAATAACCTTTAACTTATTTTTCTGACATACATATTGAGTGACCTTTGGTATACATAATAATTAATGTGTGCTCTTTAATAACCTTTAACTTATTTTCTGACATACATATTAGGTGACCTTTGGTATACATAATAATTAATGTGTGCTCTTTAATAACCTTTAACTTATTTTCTGACATACATATTAGGTGACCTTTGGTATACATAATAATTAATGTGTGCTCTTTAATAACCTTTAACTTATTTTCTGACATACATATTAGGTGACCTTTGGTATACATAATAATTAATGTGTGCTCTTTAATAACCTTTAACTTATTTTCTGACATACATATTAGGTGACCTTTGGTATACATAATAATTAATGTGTGCTCTTTAATAACCTTTAACTTATTTTCTGACATACATATTAGGTGACCTTTGGTATACATAATAATTAATGTGCTCTTTAATAACCTTTAACTTATTTTCTGACATACATATTAGGTGACCTTTGGTATACATAATAATTAATGTGTGCTCTTTAATAACCTTTAACTTATTTTCTGACATACATATTAGGTGACCTTTGGTATACATAATAATTAATGTGTGCTCTTTAATAACCTTTAACTTATTTTCTGACATACATATTAGGTGACCTTTGGTATACATAATAATTAATGTGTGCTCTTTAATAACCTTTAACTTATTTTCTGACATACATATTAGGTGACCTTTGGTATACATAATAATTAATGTGTGCTCTTTAATAACCTTTAACTTATTTTCTGACATACATATTAGGTGACCTTTGGTATACATAATAATTAATGTGTGCTCTTTAATAACCTTTAACTTATTTTCTGACATACATATTAGGTGACCTTTGGTATACATAATAATTAATGTGTGCTCTTTAATAACCTTTAACTTATTTTCTGACATACATATTAGGTGACCGTTCGTATACATAATAATTAATGTGTGCTCTTTAATAACCTTTAACTTATTTTCTGACATACATATTAGGTGACCTTTGGTATACATAATAATTAATGTGTGCTCTTTAATAACCTTTAAATTATTTTCTGACATACATATTAGGTGACCTTTCGTATACATAATAATTAATGTGTGCTCTTTAATAACCTTTAACTTATTTTCTGACATACATATTAGGTGACCTTTCGTATACATAATAATTAATGTGTGCTCTTTAATAACCTTTAACTTATTTTCTGACATACATATTAGGTGACCTTTGGTATACATAATAATTAATGTGTGCTCTTTAATAACCTTTAACTTATTTTCTGACATACATATTAGGTGACCTTTGGTATACATAATAATTAATGTGTGCTCTTTAATAACCTTTAACTTATTTTCTGACATACATATTAGGTGACCTTTGGTATACATAATAATTAATGTGTGCTCTTTAATAACCTTTAACTTATTTTCTGACATACATATTAGGTGACCTTTCGTATACATAATAATTAATGTGTGCTCTTTAATAACCTTTAACTTATTTTCTGACATACATATTAGGTGACCGTTCGTATACATAATAATTAATGTGTGCTCTTTAATAACCTTTAACTTATTTTCTGACATACATATTAGGTGACCTTTGGTATACATAATAATTAATGTGTGCTCTTTAATAACCTTTAACTTATTTTCTGACATACATATTAGGTGACCTTTGGTATACATAATAATTAATGTGTGCTCTTTAATAACCTTTAACTTATTTTCTGACATACATATTAGGTGACCTTTGGTATACATAATAATTAATGTGTGCTCTTTAATAACCTTTAACTTATTTTCTGACATACATATTAGGTGACCTTTGGTATACATAATAATTAATGTGTGCTCTTTAATAACCTTTAACTTATTTTCTGACATACATATTAGGTGACCTTTGGTATACATAATAATTAATGTGTGCTCTTTAATAACCTTTAACTTATTTTCTGACATACATATTAGGTGACCTTTCGTATACATAATAATTAATGTGTGTGCTCTTTAATAACCTTTAACTTATTTTCTGACATACATATTAGGTGACCTTTGTTTACATAATAATTAATGTGTGCTCTTTAATAACCTTTAACTTATTTTCTGACATACATATTAGGTGACCTTTGGTATACATAATAATTAATGTGTGCTCTTTAATAACCTTTAACTTATTTTCTGACATACATATTAGGTGACCGTTCGTATACATAATAATTAATGTGTGCTCTTTAATAACCTTTAACTTATTTTCTGACATACATATTAGGTGACCTTTGGTATACATAATAATTAATGTGTGCTCTTTAATAACCTTTAACTTATTTTCTGACATACATATTAGGTGACCTTTGGTATACATAATAATTAATGTGTGCTCTTTAATAACCTTTAACTTATTTTCTGACATACATATTAGGTGACCTTTGGTATACATAATAATTAATGTGTGCTCTTTAATAACCTTTAACTTATTTTCTGACATACATATTAGGTGACCTTTGGTATACATAATAATTAATGTGTGCTCTTTAATAACCTTTAACTTATTTTCTGACATACATATTAGGTGACCTTTGGTATACATAATAATTAATGTGTGCTCTTTAATAACCTTTAACTTATTTTCTGACATACATATTAGGTGACCTTTGGTATACATAATAATTAATGTGTGCTCTTTAATAACCTTTAACTTTTCTGACATACATATTAGGTGACCTTTGGTATACATAATAATTAATGTGTGCTCTTTAATAACCTTTAACTTATTTTCTGACATACATATTAGGTGACCTTTGGTATACATAATAATTAATGTGTGCTCTTTAATAACCTTTAACTTATTTTTCTGACATTACATATTAGGTGACCTTTGGTATACATAATAATTAATGTGTGCTCTTTAATAACCTTTAACTTATTTTCTGACATACATATTAGGTGACCTTTGGTATACATAATAATTAATGTGTGCTCTTTAATAACCTTTAACTTATTTTCTGACATACATATTAGGTGACCTTTGGTATACATAATAATTAATGTGTGCTCTTTAATAACCTTTAACTTATTTTCTGACATACATATTAGGTGACCTTTGGTATACATAATAATTAATGTGTGCTCTTTAATAACCTTTAACTTATTTTCTGACATACATATTAGGTGACCTTTGGTATACATAATAATTAATGTGTGCTCTTTAATAACCTTTAACTTATTTTCTGACATACATATTAGGTGACCTTTCGTATACATAATAATTAATGTGTGCTCTTTAATAACCTTTAACTTATTTTCTGACATACATATTAGGTGACCTTTGGTATACATAATAATTAATGTGTGCTCTTTAATAACCTTTAAAATAACATATTTTCTGACATACATATTAGGTGACCTTTGAGTATACATAATAATTAATGTGTGCTCTTTAATAACCTTTAACTTATTTTCTGACATACATATTAGGTGACCTTTGGTATACATAATAATTAATGTATTATCTTTAATAACCTTTAACTTATTTTCTGACATACATATTAGGTGACCTTTCGTATACATAATAATTAATGTGTGCTCTTTAATAACCTTTAACTTATTTTCTGACATACATATTAGGTGACCGTTCGTATACATAATAATTAATGTGTGCTCTTTAATAACCTTTAACTTATTTTCTGACATACATATTAGGTGACCTTTGGTATACATAATAATTAATGTGTGCTCTTTAATAACCTTTAACTTATTTTCTGACATACATATTAGGTGACCTTTCGTATACATAATAATTAATGTGTGCTCTTTAATAACCTTTAACTTATTTTCTGACATACATATTAGGTGACCTTTGGTATACATAATAATTAATGTGTGCTCTTTAATAACCTTTAACTTATTTTCTGACATACATATTAGGTGACCTTTGGTATACATAATAATTAATGTGTGCTCTTTAATAACCTTTAACTTATTTTCTGACATGTACATATTAGGTGACCTTTGGTATGCATAATAATTAATGTGTGCTCTTTAATAACCTTTAACTTATTTTCTGACATACATATTAGGTGACCTTTCGTATACATAATAATTAATGTGTGCTCTTTAATAACCTTTAACTTATTTTCTGACATACATATTAGGTGACCGTTCGTATACATAATAATTAATGTGTGCTCTTTAATAACCTTTAACTTATTTTCTGACATACATATTAGGTGACCTTTGGTATACATAATAATTAATGTGTGCTCTTTAATAACCTTTAACTTATTTTCTGACATACATATTAGGTGACCGTTCGTACATAATAATTAATGTGTGCTCTTTAATAACCTTTAACTTATTTTCTGACATACATATTAGGTGATCTTTCGTATACATAATAATTAATGTGTGCTCTTTAATAACCTTTAACTTATTTTCTGACATACATATTAGGTGACCTTTGGTATACATAATAATTAATGTGTGCTCTTTAATAACCTTTAACTTATTTTCTGACATACATATTAGGTGACCTTTCGTATACATAATAATTAATGTGTGCTCTTTAATAACCTTTAACTTATTTTCTGACATACATATTAGGTGACCTTTGGTATACATAATAATTAATGTGTGCTCTTTAATAACCTTTAACTTATTTTCTGACATACATATTAGGTGACCTTTGGTATACATAATAATTAATGTGTGCTCTTTAATAACCTTTAACTTATTTTCTGACATACATATTAGGTGACCTTTGGTATACATAATAATTAATGTGTGCTCTTTAATAACCTTTAACTTATTTTCTGACATACATATTAGGTGACCTTTGGTATACATAATAATTAATGTGTGCTCTTTAATAACCTTTAACTTATTTTCTGACATACATATTAGGTGACCGTTCGTATACATAATAATTAATGTGTGCTCTTTAATAACCTTTAACTTATTTTCTGACATACATATTAGGTGACCTTTGGTATACATAATAATTAATGTGTGCTCTTTAACTTTAACTTATTTTCTGACATACATATTAGGTGACCTTTGGTATACATAATAATTAATGTGTGCTCTTTAATAACCTTTAACTTATTTTCTGACATACATATTAGGTGACCTTTGGTATACATAATAATTAATGTGTGCTCTTTAATAACCTTTAACTTATTTTCTGACATACATATTAGGTGACCTTTGGTATATAATTAATGTGTGCTCTTTAATAACCTTTAACTTATTTTCCTGACATACATATTAGGTGACCTTTCGTATACATAATAATTAATGTGTGCTCTTTAATAACCTTTAACTTATTTTCTGACATACATATTAGGTGACCTTTGGTATACATAATAATTAATGTGTGCTCTTATGCTGTAACTTATTTTCTGACATACATATTAGGTGACCATTTCGTATACATAATAATTAATGTGTGCTCTTTAATAACCTTTAACTTATTTTCTGACATACATATTAGGTGACCTTTGGTATACATAATAATTAATGTGTGCTCTTTAATAACCTTTAACTTATTTTCTGACATACATATTAGGTGACCTTTCGTATACATAATAATTAATGTGTGCTCTTTAATAACCTTTAACTTATTTTCTGACATACATATTAGGTGACCTTTGGTATACATAATAATTAATGTGTGCTCTTTAATAACCTTTAACTTATTTTCTGACATACATATTAGGTGACCTTTGGTATACATAATAATTAATGTGTGCTCTTTAATAACCTTTAACTTATTTTCTGACATACATATTAGGTGACCTTTCGTATACGTAATAATTAATGTGTGCTCTTTAATAACCTTTAACTTATTTTCTGACATACATATTAGGTGACCGTTCGTATACATAATAATTAATGTGTGCTCTTTAATAACCTTTAACTTATTTTCTGACATACATATTAGGTGACCTTTGGTATACATAATAATTAATGTGTGCTCTTTAATAACCTTTAACTTATTTTCTGACATACATATTAGGTGACCGTTCGTATACATAATAATTAATGTGTGCTCTTTAATAACCTTTAACTTATTTTCTGACATACATATTAGGTGACCTTTCGTATACATAATAATTAATGTGTGCTCTTTAATAACCTTTAACTTATTTTCTGACATACATATTAGGTGACCTTTGGTATACATAATAATTAATGTGTGCTCTTTAATAACCTTTAACTTATTTTCTGACATACATATTAGGTGACCGTTCGTATACATAATAATTAATGTGTGCTCTTTAATAACCTTTAACTTATTTTCTGACATACATATTAGGTGACCTTTGGTATACATAATAATTAATGTGTGCTCTTTAATAACCTTTAACTTATTTTCTGACATACATATTAGGTGACCGTTCGTATACATAATAATTAATGTGTGCTCTTTAATAACCTTTAACTTATTTTCTGACATACATATTAGGTGACCTTTGGTATACATAATAATTAATGTGTGCTCTTTAATAACCTTTAACTTATTTTCTGACATACATATTAGGTGACCGTTCGTATACATAATAATTAATGTCTTGTGCTCTTTAATAACCTTTAACTTATTTTCTGACATACATATTAGGTGACCTTTCGTATACATAATAATTAATGTGTGCTCTTTAATAACCTTTAACTTATTTTCTGACATACATATTAGGTGACCGTTCGTATACATAATAATTAATGTGTGCTCTTTAATAACCTTTAACTTATTTTCTGACATACATATTAGGTGACCTTTGGTATACATAATAATTAATGTGTGCTCTTTAATAACCTTTAACTTATTTTTCTGACATACATATTAGGTGACCTTTGGTATACATAATAATTAATGTGTGCTCTTTAATAACCTTTAACTTATTTTCTGACATACATATTAGGTGACCTTTGGTATACATAATAATTAATGTGTGCTCTTTAATAACCTTTAACTTATTTTCTGACATACATATTAGGTGACCTTTGGTATACATAATAATTAATGTGTGCTCTTTAATAACCTTTAACTTATTTCCTGACATACATATTAGGTGACCTTTGGTATACATAATAATTAATGTGTGCTTTCTTTAATAACCTTTAACTTATTTTCTGACATACATATTAGGTGACCTTTGGTATACATAATAATTAATGTGTGCTCTTTAATAACCTTTAACTTATTTTCTGACATACATATTAGGTGACCTTTGGTATACATAATAATTAATGTGCTCTTTAATAACCTTTAACTTATTTTCTGACATACATATTAGGTGACCTTTGGTATACATAATAATTAATGTGTGCTCTTTAATAACCTTTAACTTATTTTCTGACATACATATTAGGTGACCTTTGGTATACATAATAATTAATGTGTGCTCTTTAATAACCTTTAACTTATTTTCTGACATACATATTAGGTGACCTTTGGTATACATAATAATTAATGTGTGCTCTTTAATAACCTTTAACTTATTTTCTGACATACATATTAGGTGACCTTTGGTATACATAATAATTAATGTGCTCTTTAATAACCTTTAACTTATTTTCTGACATACATATTAGGTGACCTTTGGTATACATAATAATTAATGTGTGCTCTTTAATAACCTTTAACTTATTTTCTGACATACATATTAGGTGACCTTTGGTATACATAATAATTAATGTGTGCTCTTTAATAACCTTTAACTTATTTTCTGACATACATATTAGGTGACCTTTGGTATACATAATAATTAATGTGTGCTCTTTAATAACCTTTAACTTATTTTCTGACATACATATTAGGTGACCTTTGGTATACATAATAATTAATGTGTGCTCTTTAATAACCTTTAACTTATTTTCTGACATACATATTAGGTGACCTTTGGTATACATAATAATTAATGTAGTGCTCTTTAATAACCTTTAACTTATTTTCTGACATACATATTAGGTGACCTTTGGTATACATAATAATTAATGTGCTCTTTAATAACCTTTAACTTATTTTCTGACATACATATTAGGTGACCTTTCGTATACATAATAATTAATGTGTGCTCTTTAATAACCTTTAACTTATTTTCTGACATACATATTAGGTGACCTTTGGTATACATAATAATTAATGTGTGCTCTTTAATAACCTTTAACTTATTTTCCTGACATACATATTAGGTGACCTTTGGTATACATAATAATTAATGTGTGCTCTTTAATAACCTTTAACTTATTTTCTGACATACATATTAGGTGACCTTTCGTATACATAATAATTAATGTGTGCACTTTAATAACCTTTAAATTATTTTCTGACATACATATTAGGTGACCGTTCGTATACATAATAATTAATGTGTGCTCTTTAATAACCTTTAACTTATTTTCTGACATACATATTAGGTGACCTTTGGTATACATAATAATTAATGTGCTCTTTAATAACCTTTAACTTATTTTCTGACATACATATTAGGTGACCGTTCGTATACATAATAATTAATGTGTGCTCTTTAATAACCTTTAACTTATTTTCTGACATACATATTAGGTGACCTTTCGTATACATAATAATTAATGTGTGCTCTTTAATAACCTTTAACTTATTTTCTGACATACATATTAGGTGACCTTTGGTATACATAATAATTAATGTGTGCTCTTTAATAACCTTTAACTTATTTTCTGACATACATATTAGGTGACCGTTCGTATACATAATAATTAATGTGTGCTCTTTAATAACCTTTAACATTTTCTGACATACATATTAGGTGACCTTTCGTATACATAATAATTAATGTGTGCTCTTTAATAACCTTTAACTTATTTTCTGACATACATATTAGGTGACCGTTCGTATACATAATAATTAATGTGTGCTCTTTAATAACCTTTAACTTATTTTCTGACATACATAGGTGACCTTTGGTATACATAATAATTATGTGTGCTCTTTAATAACCTTTAACTTATTTTCTGACATACATATTAGGTGACCGTTCGTATACATAATAATTAATGTGTGCTCTTTAATAACCTTTAACTTATTTTCTGACATACATATTAGGTGACAATACGTATACATAATAATTAATGTGTGCTCTTTAATAACCTTTAACTTATTTTCTGACATACATATTAGGTGACCTTTCGTATACATAATAATTAATGTGTGCTCTTTAATAACCTTTAACTTATTTTCTGACATACATATTAGGTGACCTTTGGT
>JBBBDQ010010527.1:0-40593 GCA_037127315.1 Ascarosepion bandense
ATATAATAATAATTAATGTGCTCTTAATAACCTTTAACTTATTTTCTGACATACATATTAGGTGACCTTTCGTATACATAATAATTAATGTGTGCTCTTTAATAACCTTTAACTTATTTTCTGACATACATATTAGGTGACCTTTCGTATACATAATAATTAATGTGTGCTCTTTAATAACCTTTTAACTTATTTTCTGATGTTATTATTAGTGATCTTTTCGTATACATAATAATTAATGTGTGCTCTTTAATAACCTTTAACTTATTTTCTGACATACATATTAGGTGACTCGTATACATAATAATTAATGTGTGCTCTTTAATAACCTTTAACTTATTTTCTGACATACATATTAGGTGACCTTTCGTATACATAATAATTAATGTGTGCTCTTACTGTCCCTTTAACTTATTTTCTGACATACATATTAGGCACTTTGGTATACATAATAATTAATGTGTGCTCTTTAATAACCTTTAACTTATTTTCTGACATACATATTAGGTGACCTTTCGTATACATAATAATTAATGTGTGCTCTTTAATAACCTTTAACTTATTTTCTGACATATATTAGGTGACCTTTCGTATACATAATAATTAATGTGTGCTCTTTAATAACCTTAACTTATTTTCTGACATACATATTAGGTGACCTTTCGTATACATAATAATTAATGTGTGCTCTTTAATAACCTAACTTATTTTTTTCTGACATACATATTAGGTGACCTTCGTATACATAATAATTAATGTGTGCTCTTTAATAACCTTTAACTTATTTTCTCTGACATACATATTAGGTGACCCTTTTGGTATACATAATAATTAATGTGCTCTTAATAACCTTTAACTTATTTTCTGACATACATATTAGGTGACCTTTTCGTATACATAATAATTAATGTGTGCTCTACTAACCTTTAACTTATTTCTGGACATACATATTAGGTGACCTTTTCGTATACATAATAATTAATGTGCTCTTTAATAACCTTTAACTTATTTTCTGACATACATATTAGGTGACCTTTTTTGGTATACATAATAATTAATGTGTGCTCTTTAATAACCTTTTAACTTATTTTCTGACATACATGTTGTGACCTTTCTTTTGTATACATAATAATTAATGTGTGCTCTTTAATAACCTTTAACTTATTTTCTGGACATACATATTAGGTGACCTTTCGTATACATAATAATTAATGTGTGCTCTTTAATAACCTTTTAACTTATTTTCTGACATACATAGGTGACCTTTGGTATACATAATAATTAATGTGTGCTCTTTAATAACCTTAACTTATTTTCTGACATACATATTAGGTGACCTTTCGTATACATAATAATTAATGTGTGCTCTTTAATAACCTTTTAACTTATTTTCTGACATACATATTAGGTGACCTTTCGTATACATAATAATTAATGTGCTCTTTAATAACCTTTTTAACTTATTTTCTGACATACATATTAGGTGACCTTTGGTATACATAATAATTAATGTGCTCTTTAATAACCTTTTAACTTATTTTCTGACATACATATTAGGTGACCTTGGTATACATAATAATTAATGTGTGTTTCTTAATAACCTTTTAACTTATTTTCTGACATACATATTAGGTGACCGTTCGTATACATAATAATTAATGTGTGCCTCTTAATAACCTTTTAACTTATTTTCGATATACATATTAGGTGACTCCGTATACATAATAATTAATGTGTGCTCTTTAATAACCTTTAACTTATTTTTCTGACATACATATTAGGTGACCTTTCGTATACATAATAATTAATGTGTGCTCTTTAATAACCTTTAATCTTATTTTCTTATTAATAATAGTGACCTTTCGTATACATAATAATTAATGTGTGCTCTTTAATAACCTTTAACTTATTTTCTGTATACATATTAGGTGACCGTTCGTATACAGAATAATTAATGTGCCTTTTAATAACCTTTAACTTATTTTCTGACATACATATTAGGTAATCTTTTTTCGTATACATAATAATTAATGTGTGCTCTTTAATAATTTTAATCATTTTCTGACATATTAGTGACCTTTCGTATACATAATAATTAATGTGTGCTCTCTTAATAACCTTAACTTATTTTCTGACACATATTAGGTGACCTTTCGTATACATAATAATTAATGTGCTCTTTAATAACCTTTAACTTATTTTCTGACATACATATTAGGCGACCTTTCTACACATAATAATTAATGTGTGCTCTTTAATAACCTTTAACTTATTTTCTGACATACATAAGTTGTGACCTTTCGTATACATAATTAATGTGCTCTTTAATAACCTTTAACTGGTTTTCTGACATACATATTAGGTGACTGTTCGTATACATAATAATTTTAATGTAGTTTCAATAAACTTTAACTTATTTTCTTTTCGACATACATATTAGGTGACCGTTCGTATACATAATAATTAATGTAGCTCTTTTAATAACCTTTAACTTATTTTCTGACATACATATTAGGTGACCTTTGTATACATAATAATTAATGTGTGCTCTTTAATAACCTTAACTTATTTTCTGACATACATATTAGGTGACCTTGGTATACATAATAATTAATGTGCTCTTTAATAACCTTTAACTTATTTTCTGACATACATATTAGGTGACCTTGGTATACATAATAATTAATGTGTGCTCTTTTAATAACCTTTAACTTATTTTCTGACATACATATTAGGTGACCTTTCGTATACATAATAATTAATGTGTGCTTCTTAATAACCTTTTAACTTATTTTCTGACATACATATTAGGTGACCTTTCGTATACATAATAATTAATGTGCTCTTTAATAACCTTTAACTTATTTTCTGACATACATATTAGGTGACCTTTGGTATACATAATAATTAATGTGTGCTCTTTAATAATCCCTACTATTTTCTGACATACATATTAGGTGACCTTTGGTATACATAATAATTAATGTGTGTTTTAATAACCTTAACTTATTTTCTGACATACATATTAGGTGACCTTGGTATACATAATAATTAATGTGTGCCTTAATAACCTTTAATCAACTTATTTTCTGACATACATATTAGGTGACCTTTGGTATACATAATAATTAATGTGTGCCTTAATAACCTTTAACTTATTTTCTGACATACATATTAGGTGACCTTTCGTATACATAATAATTAATGTGTGCTCTTTAATAACCTTTAACTTATTTTCTGACATACATATTAGGTGATCTGCATACATAATAATTAATGTGTGCTCTTTAATAACCTTTAACTTATTTTCTGACATACATATTAGGTGACCTTTGGTATACATAATAATTAATGTGTGCTTCTTAATAACCTTTAACTTATTTTCTGACATACATATTAGGTGACCTTTGGTATACATAATAATTAATGTGTGCTCTTTAATAACCTTTAACTTATTTTCTGACATACATATTAGGTGACCTTTGGTATACATAATAATTAATGTGTGCTCTTTAATAACCTTTAACTTATTTTCTGACATATATATTAGGTGAACTTTCGTATACATAATAATTAATGTGTGCTCTTTAATAACCTTTAACTTATTTTCTGACATACATATTAGGTGACCTTTCGTATACATAATAATTAATGTGCTCTTAATAACCTTTAACTTATTTTCTGACATACATATTAGGTGACCTTGGCATACATAATAATTAATGGGTAGTTTTAATAACTTTAACTTATTTTCTGACATACATATTAGGTGACCTTTCGTATACATAATAATTAATGTGTGCTCTTTTTAATAACCTTAACTTATTTTTCTGACATACATATTAGGTGACCTTTGGTATACATAATAATTAATGTGTGCTCTTTAATAACCTTTAACTTATTTTCTGACATACATATTAGGTGACCTTTCGTATACATAATAATTAATGTGTGCTCTTTAATAACCTTTAACTTATTTTCTGACATACATATTAGGTGACCTTTGGTATACATAATAATTAATGTGTGCTCTTTAATAACCTTTAACTTATTTTCTGACATACATATTAGTAACTGCATATAATAACTTAATGTGTGCTCTTTTAATAACCTTTAACTTATTTTCTGACATACATATTAGGTGACCTTTCGTATACATAATAATTAATGTGTGCCTCTTAATAACCTTTAACTTATTTTCTGACATACATATTAGGTGACTCCTTTTGCATATAATAATTAATGTGTGCTCTTTAATAACCTTAACTTATTTTCTGACATACATATTAGGTGACCGTTCGTATACATAATAATTAATGTGTGCTCTTTAATAACCTTTAACTTATTTTCTGACACATATTAGGTGACCGTTCGTATACATAATAATTAATGTGTGCTCTTTAATAACCTTTAACTTATTTTCTGACATACATATTAGGTGACCTTTTGGTATACATAATAATTAATGTGTGCTCTTTAATAACCTTTAACTTATTTTCTGACATATATTAGGTGACCTTTCGTATACATAATAATTAATGTGTGCTCTTTAATAACCTTTAACTTATTTAATATACATATTAGGTGACCTTTGGTATACATAATAATTAATGTGCTCTTTAATAACCTTTAACTTATTTTCTGACATACATATTAGGTGACCGTTCGTATACATAATAATTAATGTGTGCTTCTTAATAACCTTTAACTTATTTTCTGACATACATATTAGGTGACCTTTCGTATACATAATAATTAATGGTACTTTAATAACCTTAACTTATTTTCTGACATACATATTAGGTGACCTTTGCATACATAATAATTAATGTGTGCTCTTTAATAACCTTTTAACTTATTTTCTGACATACATATTAGGTGACCTTTCGTATACATAATAATTAATGTGCTCTTTAATAACCTTTAACTTATTTTCTATTATACACATATTAGGTGACCTTTCGTATACATAATAATTAATGTGTGCTCTTTAATAATCCCTTTAACTTATTTTCTGACATACATATTAGGTGACCTTTTGGTATACATAATAATTAATGTGTGCTCTTTAATAACCTTTAACTTATTTTCTGACATACATATTAGTGGTCTTTCGTATACATAATTAATGTGTGCTCTTTAATAACCTTTAACTTATTTTCTGACATACATATTAGTGACCTGTATACATAATAATTAATGTGCTCTTTAACAACTCCTTTTAACTTATTTTCTGACATACATATTAGGTGACCTTTCGTATACATAATAATTAATGTGTGCTCTTTAATAACCCTTTTAACTTATTTTCTCTGACATACATATTAGGTGACCGTTCGTATACATAATAATTAATGCGTTTTAATAACCTTTAACTTATTTTCTGACATACATATTAGGTGACCTTGGTATACATAATAATTAATGTGTGCTCTTTAATAACCTTTAACTTATTTTCTGACATACATATTAGGTGACCCTTCGTATACATAATAATTAATGTGTGCTCTTTAATAACCTTTAACTTATTTTCTGACATACATATTAGGTGACCTTTCGTATACATAATAATTAATGTGTGCTCTTTAATAACCTTTAACTTATTTTCTGACATACATATTAGGTGACTCGGTATACATAATAATTAATGTGCTTTAATAACCTTGAATTTATTTTCTGACATACATATTAGGTGACCTTTCGTATACATAATAATTAATGTGTGCTCTTTAATAACCTTTAACTTATTTTCTGACATACATATTAGGTGACCTTTCGTATACATAATAATTAATGTGTGCTCTTTAATAACCTTAACCTATTTTCTGACATACATATTAGGTGACCTTTCGTATACATAATAATTAATGTGTGCTCTTTAATAACCTTTAACTTATTTTCTGACATACATATTAGTGGACCTTTCGTATACATAATAATTAATGTGTGCTCTTTAATAACCTTTAACTTATTTTCTGACATAAGCATATTAGGTGACCTTTCGTATACATAATAATTAATGTGTGCTCTTTAATAACATTTAACTTATTTTCTGACATACATATTAGGTGACCTTTCGTATACATAATAATTAATGTGTGCTCTTTAATAACCTTTAACTTTATTTTCTGACATACATATTAGGTGACCTTTCGTATACATAATAATTAATGTGTGCTCTTTAATAACCTTTAACTTATTTTCTGACATATATATTAGGTGACCTTGGTATACATAATAATTAATGTGTGCTCTTTAATAACCTTTAACTTATTTTCTGACATACATATTAGGTGACCTTTCGTATACATAATAATTAATGTGTGCTCTTTAATAACCTTTAACTTATTTTCTGACATACATATTAGGTGACCTTTCGTATACATAATAATTAATGTGTGCTCTTTAATAACCTTTAACTTATTTTCTGACATACATATTAGGTGACCTTTCGTATACATAATAATTAATGTGTGCTCTTTAATAACCTTTAACTTATTTTTCTTGGACATACATATTAGGTGACCTTTCGTATACATAATAATTAATGTGTGCTCTTTAATAACCTTAACTTATTTTCTGACATACATATTAGGTGACCTTTGGTATATAATAATTAATGTGTGCTCTTTAATAACCTTTAAACTTATTTTCTGACATACATATTAGGTGACAGTTCGTATACATAATAATTAATGTGTGCTCTTTAATAACTTATTTTCTGACATACATATTGAGTGACCTTTGGTATACATAATAATTAATGTATTATCTTTAATAACCTTTAACTTATTTTCTGACATACATATTAGGTGACCTTTCATATGCATAATAATTAATGTGTGCTCTTTAATAACCTTTAACTTATTTTCTGACATACATATTAGGTGACCTTTCGTATACATAATAATTAATGTGTGCTCTTTATGTGCTTTAACTTATTTTCTGACATACATATTAGGTGACCTTTCGTATACATAATAATTAATGTGTGCTCTTTAATAACCTTTAACTTATTTTCTGACATACATATTAGGTGACCTTTCGTATACATAATAATTAATGTACTCTTTAATAACCTTTAACTTATTTTCTGACATACATATTAGGTGACCTTTCGTATACATAATAATTAATGTGTGCTCTTTAATAACCTTTAACTTATTTTCTGACATACATATTAGGTGACCTTTCGTATACATAATAATTAATGTGTGCTCTTTAATAACCTTTAACTTATTTTCTGACATACATATTAGGTGACCTTTCGTATACATAATAATTAATGTGTGCTCTTTAATAACCTTTAACTTATTTTCTGACATACATATTAAGAAGGTGACCTTTCGTATACATAATAATTAATGTGTGCTCTTTAATAACCTTTAACTTATTTTCTGACATACATATTAGGTGACCTTTGGTATACATAATAATTAATGTGTGCTCTTTAATAACCTTTGCTTATTTTCTGACATACATATTAGGTGACCTTTCGTATACATAATAATTAATGTGTGCTCTTTAATAACCTTTAACTTATTTTCTGACATACATATTAGGTGACCTTTCGTATACATAATAATTAATGTGTGCTCTTTAATAACCTTTAACTTATTTTCTGACATACATATTAGGTGACCTTTCGTATACATAATAATTAATGTGTGCTCTTTAATAACCTTTAACTTATTTTCTGACATACATATTAGGTGACCTTTCGTATACATAATAATTAATGTGTGCTCTTTAATAACCTTTAACTTATTTTCTGACATACATATTAGGTGACCTTTCGTATACATAATAATTAATGTGTGCTCTTTTAATAACCTTTAACTTATTTTCTGACATACATATTAGGTGACCTTTCGTATACATAATAATTAATGTGTGCTCTTTAATAACCTTTAACTTATTTTCTGACATACATATTAGGTGACAGCAAACATACACATAATAATTAATGTGTGCTCTTTAATAACCTTTAACTTATTTTCTGACATACATATTAGGTGACCTTTGGTATACATAATAATTAATGTGTGCTCTTTAATAACCTTTAACTTATTTTCTGACATACATATTAGGTGACAGTTCGTATACATAATAATTAATGTGTGCTCTTTAATAACCTTTTAACTTATTTTCTGACATACATATTAGGTGACCTTTTGTAGTATACATAATAATTAATGTGTGCTCTTTAATAACCTTTAACTTATTTTCTGACATACATATTAGGTGACCTTTCGTATACATAATAATTAATGTGTGCTCTTTAATAACCTTTAACTTATTTTCTGACATACATATTAGGTGACCTTTCGTATACATAATAATTAATGTGTGCTCTTTAATAACCTTTAACTTATTTTCTGACATACATATTAGGTGACCTTTCGTATACATAATAATTAATGTGTGCTCTTTAATAACCTTTAACTTATTTTCTGACATACATATTAGGTGACCTTTGGTATACATAATAATTAATGTGTGCTCTTTAATAACCTTTAACACATTTTCTGACATACATATTAGGTGACCGTTCGTATACATAATAATTAATGTGTACTTTAATAACCGTTTAACTTTATTTTCTGACATACATATTAGGTGACCGTTCGTATACATAATAATTAATGTGCTCTTTAATAACCTTTAACTACTTTCTGACATACATATTAGGTGACCTTTCGTATACATAATAATTAATGTGTGCTCTTTAATAACCTTTAACTATTTTCTTGACATACATATTAGGTGACCTTTGGTATACATAATTAATGTGTGCTCTTTAATAACCTTTAACTTTATTTTCTGACATACATATTAGGTGACCTTTGGTATACATAATAATTAATGTGTGCTCTTTAATAACCTTTAACTTATTTTCTGACATACATATTAGGTGACCTTTGGTATACATAATAATTAATGTGTGCTCTTTAATAACCTTTAACTTATTTTCTGACATACATATTAGGTGACCTTGGTATATACATAATAATTAATGTGTGCTCTTTAATAACCTTTAACTTATTTTCTGACATACATATTAGGTGACCTTTTGGTATACATAATAATTAATGTGTGCTCTTTAATAACCTTTAACTTATTTTTCTGACATACATATTATGACCTTTCGTATACGTAATAATTAATGTGCTCTTTAATAACCTTTAACTTATTTTCTGACATACATATTAGGTGACCTTTCGTATACATAATAATTAATGTGTGCTCTTTAATAACCTTTTTAACTTATTTTCTGACATACATATTAGGTGACCTTTGGTATACATAATAATTAATGTGTGTTCTTTAATAACCTTTAACTTATTTTCTGACATACATATTAGGTGACCTTTCGTATACATAATAATTAATGTGTGCTCTTTAATAACCTTTAACTTATTTTCTGACATACATATTAGGTGACCGTTCGTATACATAATAAATAATGTGTGCTCTTTAATAACCTTTAACTTATTTTCTGACATACATATTAGGTGACCTTGGTATAACATACAATTAATGTGTGCTCTTTAATAAACTTTAACTTATTTTCTGACATACATATTAGGTGACCTTTGGTATACATAATAATTAATGCTCTTTAATAACCTTAACTTATTTTCTGACATACATATTAGGTGACCTTTCGGTATACATAATAATTAATGTGTGCCTTTTAATAACCTTTAACTTATTTTCTGACATACATATTAGGTGACCTTGGTATACATAATAATTAATGTGTGCTCTTTAATAACCTTTAACTTATTTTCTGACATACATATTAGGTGACCTTTCGTATACATAATAATTAATGTGTGCTCTTTAATAACCTTAACTTATTTTCTGACATACATATTAGGTGACCTTTGGTATACATAATAATTAATGTGTGCTCTTTAATAACCTTTAACTTATTTTCTGACATACATATTAGGTGACCTTTGGTATACATAATAATTAATGTGTGCTCTTTAATAACCTTTAACTTATTTTCTGACATACATATTAGGTGACCTTTCGTATACATAATAATTAATGTGTGCTCTTTAATAACCTTTAACTTATTTTCTGACATACATATTAGGTAATCTTCGTATACATAATAATTAATGTGCTCTTAATAACTTTTAACTTATTTTCTGACATACATATTAGGTGACCGTTCGTATACATAATAATTAATGTGCTCTTTAATAACCTTTAACTTATTTTCTGACATACATATTAGGTGACCTTTGGTATACATAATAATTAATGTGTGCTCTTTAATAACCTTTAACTTATTTTCTGACATACATATTAGGTGATCCTTTGGTATACATAATAATTAATGTGTGCTCTTTAATAACCTTTAACTTATTTTCTGACATACATATTAGGTGACCGTTCGTATACATAATAATTAATGTGTGCTCTTTAATAACCTTTAACTTATTTTCTGACATACATATTAGGTGACCTTTCGTATACATAATAATTAATGTGTGCTCTTTAATAACCTTTTAACTTTATTTGACATACATATTAGGTGACCTTTCGTATACATAATAATTAATGTGTGCTCTTTAATAACCTTTAACTTATTTTCTGACATACATATTAGGTGACCTTTCGTATAATAATTAATGTGTGCTCTTTTAATAACCTTTAACTTATTTTCTGACATACATATTAGGTGACCTTTCGTATACATAATAATTAATGTGTGCTCTTTAATAACCTTTAACTTATTTTCTGACATACATATTAGGTGACCGTTCGTATACATAATAATTAATGCGTGCTCTTTAATAACCTTTAACTTATTTTCTGACATTATTAGTAGACCGCTCGTACATAATAATTAATGTGTGCTCTTTTTAATAACCTTAACTTATTTTCTGACATACATATTAGGTGACCTTTCGTATACATAATAATTAATGTGTGCTCTTTAATAACCTTTAACTTATTTTCTGACATACATATTAGGTGACCTTTCGTATACATAATAATTAATGTGTGCTCTTTAATAACCTTTAACTTATTTTCTGACATACATATTAGGTGACCTTTCGTATACATAATAATTAATGTGTGCTCTTTAATAACCTTTAACTTATTTTCTGACATACATATTAGGTGACCTTTCGTATACATAATAATTAATGTGTGCTCTTTAATAACCTTTAACTTATTTTCTGACATACATATTAGGTGACCTTTCGTATACATAATAATTAATGTGTGCTCTTTAATAACCTTTAACTTATTTTCTGGACATACATATTAGGTGACCTTTCGTATACATAATAATTAATGTGTGCTCTTTAATAACCTTTAACTTATTTTCTGACATACATATTAGGTGACCTTTCGTATACATAATAATTAATGTGTGCTCTTTAATAACCTTTAACTTATTTTCTGACATACATATTAGGTGACCTTTCGTATACATAATAATTAATGTGTGCTCTTTAATAACCTTTAACTTATTTTCTGACATACATATTAGGTGACCGTTCGTATACATAATAATTAATGTGCTCTTTATAATCCTTAATTTATTTTTCTAGCTGGTATATTAGGTGACCTTTCGTATACATAATAATTAATGCGTGCTCTTTAATAACCTTTTAACCATTTTCTAATACATATTAGGTGACCTTTCGTATACATAATAATTAATGTGTGCTCTTTAATAACCTTTAACTTATTTTCTGACATACATATTAGGTGACCTTTCGTATACATAATAATTAATGTGTGCTCTTTAATAACCTTTAACTTATTTTCTGACATACATATTAGGTGACCTTTCGTATACATAATAATTAATGTGTGCTCTTTAATAACCTTTAACTTATTTTCTGACATACATATTAGGTGACCGTTCGTATACATAATAGTTAATGTGTGCCTTTAATAACTCAACTTATTTTCGACATACATATTAGGTGACCTTTTGGTATACATAATAATTAATGTGTGCTCTTTAATAACCTTTAACTTATTTTCTGACATACATATTAGGTGACCTTTGGTATACATAATAATTAATGTGTGCTCTTTAATAACCTTTTAACTTATTTTTCTGACATACATATTAGGTGACCTTTGGTATACATAATAATTAATGTGTGCTCTTTAATAACCTTTAACTTTATTTTCTGACATACATATTAGGTGACCGTTCGTATACATAATAATTAATGTGTGCTCTTTAATAACCTTTAACTTATTTTCTGACATACATATTAGGTGACCGTTCGTATACATAATAATTAATGTGTGCTCTTTAATAACCTTTAACTTATTTTCTGACATACATATTAGGTGACCTTTTGGTATACATAATAATTAATGTGTGCTCTTTAATAACCTTTAACTTATTTTCTGACATACATATTAGGTGACCTTTGGTATACATAATACTAATGTGTGCTCTTTAATAACCTTTAACTTATTTTCTGACATACATATTAGGTGACCTTTGGTATACATAATAATTAATGTGTGCTCTTTAATAACCTTTAACTTATTTTCTGACATACATATTAGGTGACCTTGGTATACATAATAATTAATGTGTGCTCTTTAATAACCTTTAACTTATTTTCTGACATACATATTAGGTGACCTTTGGTATACATAATAATTAATGTGTGCTCTTTAATAACCTTTAACTTATTTTCTGACATACATATTAGGTGACCTTTGGTATACATAATAATTAATGTGTGCTCTTTAATAACCTTTAACTTATTTTCTGACATACATATTAGGTGACCTTTGGTATACATAATAATTAATGTGTGCTCTTTAATAACCTTTAACTTATTTTCTGACATACATATTAGGTGACCGTTCGTATACATAATAATTAATGTGTGCTCTTTAATAACCTTTAACTTATTTTCTGACATACATATAATCTTTGGTATACATAATAATTAATGTGTGCTCTTTAATAACCTTTAACTTATTTTCTGACATACATATTAGGTGACCTTTGGTATACATAATAATTAATGTGTGCTCTTTAATAACCTTTAACTTATTTTCTGACATACATATTAGGTGACCTTTGGTATACATAATAATTAATGTGCTCTTTAATAACCTTTAACTTATTTTCTGACATACATATTAGGTGACCTTTGGTATACATAATAATTAATGTGTGCTCTTTAATAACCTTTTTAACTTATTTTCCACATACATATACAGGTGACCTTTAGTATACATAATAATTAATGTGTGCTCTTTAATAACCTTTAACTTATTTTCTGACATACATATTAGGTGACCTTTTTGGTATACATAATACTAATGTGTGCTCTTTAATAACCTTAACTTATTTTCTGACATACATATTAGGTGACCTTTGGTATACATAATACTAATGTGTGCTCTTTAATAACCTTTAACTTATTTTCTGACATACATATTAGGTGACCTTGGTATACATAATACTAATGTGTGCTCTTTAATAACCTTTAACTTATTTTCTGACATACATATTAGGTGACCTTTGGTATACATAATAATTAATGTGTGCTCTTTAATAACCTTTAACTTATTTTCTGACATACATATTAGGTGACCGTTCGTATACATAATAATTAATGTGTGCTCTTTAATAACCTTTAACTTATTTTCTGACATACATATTAGGTGACCTTTGGTATACATAATAATTAATGTGTGCTCTTTAATAACCTTTAACTTATTTTCTGACATACATATTAGGTGACCTTTGGTATACATAATAATTAATGTGTGCTCTTTAATAACCTTTAACTTATTTTCTGACATACATATTAGGTGACCTTTGGTATACATAATAATTAATGTGTGCTCTTTAATAACCTTTAACTTATTTTCTGACATACATATTAGGTGACCGTTCGTATACATAATAATTAATGTGCGCTCTTAATAACCTTTAACTTATTTTCTGACATACATATTAGGTGACCTTGGTATACATAATACTCACGTGCTCTTTAATAACCTTTAACTTATTTTCTGACATACATATTAGGTGACCTTTGGTATACATAATAATTAATGTGTGCTCTTTAATAACCTTTAACTTATTTTCTGACATACATATTAGGTGACCTGGTATACATAATAATTAATGTGTGCTCTTTAATAACCTTTAACTTATTTTCTGACATACATATTAGGTGACCGTTCGTATACATAATAATTAATGTGTGCTCTTTAATAACCTTTAACTTATTTTCTGACATACATATTAGGTGACCTTTGGTATACATAATAATTAATGTGTGCTCTTTAATAACCTTTAACTTATTTTCTGACATACATATTAGGTGACCGTTCGTATACATAATAATTAATGTGTGCTCTTTAATAACCTTTAACTTATTTTCTGACATACATATTAGGTGACCTTTGGTATACATAATAATTAATGTGTGCTCTTTAATAACCTTTAACTTATTTTCTGACATACATATTAGGTGACCTTTGGTATACATAATAATTAATGTGTGCTCTTTAATAACCTTTAACTTATTTTCTCTGACATACATATTAGGTGACCTTTGGTATACATAATAATTAATGTGTGCTCTTTAATAACCTTTAACTTATTTTCTGACATACATATTAGGTGACCGTTCGTACATAATTAATGTGTGCTCTTTAATAACCTTTAACTTATTTTCTGACATACATATTAGGTGACCTTTGGTATACATAATAATTAATGTGTGCTCTTTAATAACCTTTTTAACTATTTTCTGACATACATATTAGGTGACCTTGGTATACATAATAATTAATGTGTGCTCTTTAATAACCTTTAACTTATTTTCTGACATACATATTAGGTGACCTTTGGTATACATAATAATTAATGTGTGCTCTTTAATAACCTTTAACTTATTTTCTGACATACATATTAGGTGACCGTTCGTATACATAATAATTAATGTGTGCTCTTTAATAACCTTTAACTTATTTTCTGACATACATATTAGGTGACCTTGGTATACATAATAATTAATGTGTGCTCTTTAATAACCTTTAACTTATTTTCTGACATACATATTAGGTGACCTTTGGTATACATAATAATTAATGTGTGCTCTTTAATAACCTTTAACTTATTTTCTGACATACATATTAGGTGACCTTTGGTATACATAATAATTAATGTGTGCTCTTTAATAACCTTTTAACTTATTTTCTGACATACATATTAGGTGACCTTTGGTATACATAATAATTAATGTGTGCTCTTTAATAACCTTTAACTTATTTTCTGACATACATATTAGGTGACCGTTCGTATACATAATAATTAATGTGTGCTCTTTAATAACCTTTAACTTATTTTCTGACATACATATTAGGTGACCTTTGGTATACATAATAATTAATGTGTGCTCTTTAATAACCTTTAACTTATTTTCTGACATACATATTAGGTGACCTTTGGTATACATAATAATTAATGTGTGCTCTTTAATAACCTTTAACTTATTTTCTACATACATTAGGTGACCTTTGGTATACATAATAATTAATGTGTGCTCTTTAATAACCTTTAACTTATTTTCTGACATACATATTAGGTGACCTTTGGTATACATAATAATTAATGTGTGCTCTTTAATAACCTTTAACTTATTTTCTGACATACATATTAGGTGACCTGGTATACATAATAATTAATGTGTGCTCTTTAATAACCTTTAACTTATTTTCTGACATACATATTAGGCATCCCTGGTATACATAATAATTAATGTGTGCTCTTTAATAACCTTTAACTTATTTTCTGACATACATATTAGGTGACCTTTATATACATAATAATTAATGTGTGCTCTTTTTAATAACCTTTTAACTTATTTTCTGACATACATATTAGGTGACCTTTGGTATACATAATAATTAATGTGCTCTTTAATAACCTTTAACTTATTTTCTGACATACATATTAGGTGACCGTTCGTATACATAATAATTAATGTGTGCTCTTTAATAACCTTTAACTTATTTTCTTGACATACATATTAGGTGACCTTTGGTATACATAATAATTAATGTGTGCTCTTTAATAACCTTTAACTTATTTTCTGACATACATATTAGGTGACCTTTGGTATACATAATAATTAATGTGTGCTCTTTAATAACCTTTAACTTATTTTCTGACATACATATTAGGTGACCTTTGGTATACATAATAATTAATGTGTGCTCTTTTAAATAACCTTTAACTTATTTTCTGGACATACATATTAGGTGACCGTTCGTATACATAATAATTAATGTGTGCTCTTTTAATAACCTTTTGACCATTTTCTGACATACATATTAGGTGACCTTTGGTATACATAATAATTAATGTGTGCTCTTTAATAACCTTTAACTTATTTTCTGACATACATATTAGGTGACCTTTGGTATACATAATAATTAATGTGTGCTCTTTAATAACCTTAACTTATTTTCTGACATACATATTAGTGACCGTTCGTATACATAATAATTAATGTGTGCTCTTTAATAACCTTTAACTTATTTTCTGACATACATATTAGGTGACCTTTGGTATACATAATAATTAATGTGTGCTCTTTAATAACCTTTAACTTATTTTCTGACATACATATTAGGTGACCTTTGGTATACATAATAATTAATGTGCTCTTTAATAACCTTTAACTTATTTTCTGACATTAATATTTATTAGTGACCGTTCGTATACATAATAATTAATGTGTGCTCTTTAATAACCTTTAACTTATTTTCTGACATACATATTAGGTGACCGTTCGTATACATAATAATTAATGTGTGCTCTTTAATAACCTTTAACTTATTTTCTGACATACATATTAGGTGACCTTTGGTATACATAATAATTAATGTGTGCTCTTTAATAACCTTTAACTTATTTTCTGACATACATATTAGGTGACCGTTCGTATACATAATAATTAATGTGCTCTTTAATAACCTTTAACTTATTTTCTGACATACATATTAGGTGACCTTTGGTATACATAATAATTAATGTGTGCTCTTTAATAACCTTTAACTTATTTTCTGACATACATATTAGGGTGACCGTTCGTATACATAATAATTAATGTGTGCTCTTTAATAACCTTTAACTTATTTTCTGACATACATATTAGGTGACCGTTCGTATACATAATAATTAATGTGTGCTCTTTAATAACCTTTAACTTATTTTCTGACATACATATTAGGTGACCTTGGTATACATAATAATTAATGTGTGCTCTTTAATAACCTTTAACTTATTTTCTGACATACATATTAGGTGACCGTTCGTATACATAATAATTAATGTGTGCTCTTTAATAACCTTAACTTATTTCTTGACATACATATTAGGTGACCTGGTATACATAATAATTAATGTGCTCTTTAATAACCTTTAACTTATTTTCTGACATACATATTAGGTGACCTTTGAAGCATAATAATTAATGTGTGCTCTTTAATAACCTTTAACTTATTTTCTGACATACATATTAGGTGACCTTTAATATACATAATAATTAATGTGTGCTCTTTAATAACCTTTAACTTATTTTCTGACATACATATTAGGTGACCGTTCGTATACATACACACTAATGTGCTCTTTAATAACCTTTAACTTATTATTTTCTGGACATACATATTAGGTGACCTTTGGTATACATAATAATTAATGTGTGCTCTTTAATAACCTTTAACTTATTTTCTGACATATATTAGGTGACCTTTTTGGTATACATAATAATTAATGTGCTCTTTTTAATAACCTTTAACTTATTTTCTGACATACATATTAGGTGACCGTTCGTATACATAATAATTAATGTGTGCTCTTTTTAATAACCTTTAACTTATTTTCTGGACATACATTAGGTGACCTTTGGTATACATAATAATTAATGTGTGCTCTTTAATAACCTTTAACTTATTTTCTGACATACATATTAGGTGACCTTTGGTATACATAATAATTAATGTGTGCTCTTTAATAACCTTTAACTTATTTTCTGACATACATATTAGGTGACCGTTCGTATACATAATAATTAATGTGTGCTCTTTAATAACCTTTAACTTATTTTCTGACATACATATTAGGTGACCGTTCGTATACATAATAATTAATGTGTGCTCTTTAATAACCTTTAACTTATTTTCTGACATACATATTAGGTGACCTTTGGTATACATAATAATTAATGTGTGCTCTTTTTAATAACCTTTTAACTTATTTTCTTGACATACATATTAGGTGACCGTTCGTATACATAATAATTAATGTGTGCTCTTTAATAACCTTTAACTTATTTTCTGACATACATATTAGGTGACCTTGGTATACATAATAATTAATGTGTAAATTTTAATAACCTTGTCCTATTTTCTGACATACATATTAGGTGACCGTTCGTATACATAATAATTAATGTGTGCTCTTTAATAACCTTTAACTTATTTTCTGACATACATATTAGGTAGACCGTTCGTATACATAATAATTAATGTGTGCTCTTTAATAACCTTTTAACTTATTTTCTGACATACATATTAGGTGAATCTGTATACATAATAATTAATGTGCTCTTTAATAACCTTTAACTTATTTTCTGACATACATATTATGACCGTTCGTATACATAATAATTAATGTGTGCTCTTTAATAACCTTTAACTTATTTTCTGACATACATATTAGGTGACCTTTGGTATACATAATAATTAATGTGTGCTCTTTATAACCTTTAACTTATTTTCTGGACATACATATTAGGTGACCTTTGGTATACATAATAATTAATAAACGTTCTTTAATAACCTTAACTTATTTTCTGACATACATATTAGGTGACCTTTGGTATACATAATAATTAATGTGTGCTCTTTAATAACCTTTTAACTTATTTTCTGGACATACATATTAGGTGACCTTGGTATACATAATAATTAATGTTTTAATAACCTTTAAATCCTATTTTCTGACATACATATTAGGGTGACCTTTATATACATAATAATTAATGTGTGCTCTTTAATAACCTTTAACTTATTTTCTGACATACATATTAGGTGACCTTTGGTATACATAATAATTAATGTGTGCTCTTTAATAACCTTTAACTTATTTTCTGACATACATATTAGGTGACCTTATACATAATAATTAATGTGTGCTCTTTAATAACCTTTAACTTATTTCTGACATACATATTAGGTGACCTTTGGTATACATAATAATTAATGTGTGCTCTTTAATAACCTTTAACTTATTTTCTGACATACATATTAGGTGACCTTGGTATACATAATAATTAATGTGTGCTCTTTAATAACCTTTAACTTATTTTCTGACATACATATTAGGTGACCTTTGGTATACATAATAATTAATGTGTGCTCTTTAATAACCTTTAACTTATTTTCTGACATACATATTAGTGACCTTTGGTATACATAATAATTAATGTGTGCTCTTTAATAACCTTTAACTTATTTTCTGACATACATATTAGGTGACCTTTGGTATACATAATAATTAATGTGTGCTCTTTAATAACCTTTATTTTCTGACATACATATTAGGTGACCTTTGGTATACATAATAATTAATGTGTGCTCTTTATAACCTTAACTTATTTTCTGACATACATAATAGGTGACCTTTGGTATACATAATACTAATGTGTGCTCTTTAATAACCTTTTAACTTATTTTCTGACATACATATTAGGTGACCTTTCGTATACATAATAATTAATGTGTGCTCTTTAATAACCTTTAACTTATTTTCTGACATACATATTAGGTGACCTTTGGTATACATAATAATTAATGTGTGCTCTAATAACCTTTAACTTATTTTCTGACATACATATTAGGTGACCTTTCGTATACATAATAATTAATGTGTGCTCTTTAATAACCTTTAACTTATTTTCTGACATACATATTAGGTGACCTTTGGTATACATAATAATTAATGTGTGCTCTTTAATAACCTTTAACTTATTTTCTGACATACATATTAGGTGACCTTTAAAATACATAATAATTAATGTGTGCTCTTTAATAACCTTTAACTTATTTTCTGACATACATATTAGGTGACCTTTGGTATACATAATAATTAATGTGTGCTCTTTAATAACCTTTAACTTATTTTCTGACATACATATTAGGTGACCTTTGGTATACATGTAATAATTAATGTGTGCTCTTTAATAACCTTAACTTATTTTCTGACATACATATTAGGTGACCTTTGGTATACATAATAATTAATGTGTGCTCTTTAATAACCTTAACTTATTTTCTGACATACATATTAGGTGACCTTGGTATACATAATAATTAATGTGTGCTCTTTAATAACCTTTAACTTATTTTCTGACATACATATTAGGTGACCTTTGGTATACATAATAATTAATGTGTGCTCTTTAATAACCTTTAACTACTTTCTGACATACATATTAGGTGACCTTTGGTATACATAATAATTAATGTGTGCTCTTTAATAACCTTTAACTTATTTTCTGACATACATATTAGGTGACCTTTGGTATACATAATAATTAATGTGTGCTCTTTAATAACCTTTAACTTATTTTCTGACATACATATTAGGTGACCTTGGTATACATAATAATTAATGTGTGCTCTTTAATAACCTTAACTTATTTTCTGACATACATATTAGTGACCTTTTGGTATACATAATAATTAATGTGTGCTCTTTAATAACCTTTAACTTATTTTCTTGGACATACATATTAGGTGACCTTTGGTATACATAATAATTAATGTGTGCTCTTTAATAACCTTTAACTTATTTTCTGACATACATATTAGGTGACCGTTCGTATACATAATAATTAATGTGTGCTCTTTAATAACCTTTAACTTATTTTCTGACATACATATTAGGTGACCTTTGGTATACATAATAATTAATGTGTGCTCTTTAATAACCTTTAAATTATTTTCTGACATACATATTAGGTGACCTTTCGTATACATAATAATTAATGTGTGCTCTTTAATAACCTTTAACTTATTTTCTGACATATTAGTGACCTTTCGTATACATAATAATTAATGTGTGCTCTTTAATAACCTTTAACTTATTTTCTGACATACATATTAGGTGACCTTTGGTATACATAATAATTAATGTGTGCTCTTTAATAACCTTAACTTATTTTCTGACATACATATTAGGTGACCTTTGGTATACATAATAATTAATGTGTGCTCTTTAATAACCTTTAACTTATTTTCTGACATACATATTAGGTGACCTTTGGTATACATAATAATTAATGTGTGCTCTTTAATAACCTTTTTAACTTATTTTCTGACATACATATTAGGTGACCTTCGTATACATAATAATTAATGTGTGCTCTTTAATAACCTTTAACTTATTTTCTGACATACATATTAGGTGACCGTTCGTATACATAATAATTAATGTGTGCTCTTTAATAACCTTTAACTTATTTTCTGACATACATATTAGGTGACCTTCTTTGGTATACATAATAATTAATGTGTGCTCTTTAATAACCTTTTTTAACTTATTTTCTGACATACATATTAGGTGACCTTGGTATACATAATATCTAATGTGCTCTTTAATAACCTTTAACTTATTTTCTGACATACATATTAGGTGACCTTTGGTATACATAATAATTAATGTGCTCTTTTTAATAACCTTAACTTATTTTTCTGACATACATTAGGTGACCTTTGGTATACATAATAATTAATGTGTGCTCTTTAATAACCTTTAACTTATTTTCTGACATACATATTAGGTGACCTTGGTATACATAATAATTAATGTGTGCTCTTTAATAACCTTTAACTTATTTTCTGACATACATATTAGGTGACCTTTCGTATACATAATAATTAATGTGTGCTCTTTAATAACCTTAACTTATTTTCTGACATACATATTAGGTGACCTTTGGTATACATAATAATTAATGTGTGCTCTTTAATAACCTTTAACTTATTTTCTGACATACATATTAGGTGACCTTTGGTATACATAATAATTAATGTGTGCTCTTTAATAACCTTTAACTTATTTTTCTGACATACATATTAGGTGACCGTTCGTATACATAATAATTAATGTGTGCTCTTTAATAACCTTTAACTTATTTTCTGACATACATATTAGGTGACCTTTGGTATACATAATAATTAATGTGTGCTCTTTAATAACCTTTAACTTATTTTCTGACATACATATTAGGTGACCTTTGGTATACATAATAATTAATGTGTGCTCTTTAATAACCTTTTAACTTATTTTCTGACATACATGGTGACCTTTGGTATACATAATAATTAATGTGTGCTCTTTAATAACCTTTAACTTATTTTCTGACATACATATTAGGTGACCTTTGGTATACATAATAATTTAATGTGTGCTCTTTAATAACCTTTAACTTATTTTCTGACATACATATTAGGTGACCTTTGGTATACATAATAATTAATGTGTGCTCTTTAATAACCTTTAACTTATTTTCTGACATACATATTAGGTGACCTTTGGTATACATAATAATTAATGTGTGCTCTTTAATAACCTTTAACTTTATTTTCTGACATACATATTAGGTGACCTTTGGTATACATAATAATTAATGTGTGCTCTTTAATAACCTTTAACTTATTTTCTGACATACATATTAGGTGACCTTTGGTATACATAATAATTAATGTGTGCTCTTTAATAACCTTTAACTTATTTTCTGACATACATATTAGGTGACCTTGGTATACATAATAATTAATGTGTGCTCTTTAATAACCTTTAACTTATTTTCTGACATACATATTAGGTGACCTTTGGTATACATAATAATTAATGTGTGCTCTTTAATAACCTTAACTTATTTTCTGACATACATATTAGGTGACCTTTGGTATACATAATAATTGTGTGTGCTCTTTAATAACCTTTAACTTATTTTCTGACATACATATTAGGTGACCTTTGGTATACATAATAATTAATGTGTGCTCTTTTTAATAACCTTTAACTTATTTTCTGACATACATATTAGGTGACCTTTGGTATACATAATAATTAATGTGTGCTCTTTAATAACCTTTAACTTATTTTCTGACATACATATTAGGTGACCTTTCGTATACATAATAATTAATGTGTGCTCTTTAATAACCTTTAACTTATTTTCTGACATACATATTAGGTGACCTTTGGTATACATAATAATTAATGTGTGCTCTTTAATAACCTTTAACATATTTTCTGACATACATATTAGGTGACCTTTGGTATACATAATAATTAATGTGTGCTCTTTAATAACCTTAACTTATTTTCTGACATACATATTAGGTGACCTTTTGGTATACATAATAATTAATGTGTGCTCTTTAATAACCTTTAACTTATTTTCTGACATACATATTAGGTGACCTTTCGTATACATAATAATTAATGTGTGCTCTTTAATGTAACCTTTTAACTTATTTTCTGACATACATATTAGGTGACCGTTCGTATACATAATAATTAATGTGTGCTCTTTAATAACCTTTAACTTATTTTCTGACATACATATTAGGTGACCTTGGTATACATAATAATTAATGTGCTCTTTAATAACCTTTAACTTATTTTGACATACATATTAGGTGACCTTTCGTATACATAATAATTAATGTGTGCTCTTTAATAACCTTTAACTTATTTTCTGACATACATATTAGGTGACCTTTGGTATACATAATAATTACTGTGTGCTCTTTAATAACCTTTAACTTATTTTCTGACATACATATTAGGTGACCTTTGGTATACATAATAATTAATGTGTGCTCTTTAATAACCTTTAACTTATTTTCTGACATACATATTAGGTGACCTTTGGTATACATAATAATTAATGTGCTCTTTATCAACTTTTAACTTATTTTCTGACATACATATTAGGTGACCTTTCGTATACATAATAATTAATGTGTAAGCTCTTTAATAACTCCTTAACTTATTTTCTGACATACATATTAGGTGACCGTTCGTATACATAATAATTAATGTGTGCTCTTTAATAACCTTTAACTTATTTTCTGACATACATATTAGGTGACCTTTGGTATACATAATAATTAATGTGTGCTCTTTAATAACCTTTAACTTATTTTCTGACATACATATTAGGTGACCGTTCGTATACATAATAATTAATGTGTGCTCTTTAATAACCTTTAACTTATTTTCTGACATACATATTAGGTGACCTTTCGTATACATAATAATTAATGTGTGCTCTTTAATAACCTTTAACTTATTTTCTGACATACATATTAGGTGACCTTTGGTATACATAATAATTAATGTGTTCTTTAATAACCTTTTAACTTATTTTCTGACATACATATTAGGTGACCTTTCGTATACATAATAATTAATGTGTGCTCTTTAATAACCTTTAACTTATTTTCTGACATACATATTAGGTGACCTTGGTATACATAATAATTAATGTGTGCTCTTTAATAACCTTTAACTTATTTTCATGACATACATATTAGGTGACCTTTGGTATACATAATAATTAATGTGTGCTCTTTTTAATAACCTTTAACTTATTTTCTTAATATACATATTAGGTGACCTTTGGTATACATAATAAATTAGCAAAGTCTTTTACAACTCTACCCATTTTTCAATAGCACATACAGGTGACCTTTAGTATGACAATTAATGTGCCTTTAATAAACTTTAACTTATTTTCTGACATACATATTAGGTGACCGTTCGTATACATAATAATTAATGTGTGCTCTTTAATAACCTTTAACTTATTTTCTGACATACATATTAGGTGACCTTTGGTATACATAATAATTAATGTGTGCTCTTTAATAACCTTTAACTTATTTTCTGACATACATATTAGGTGACCTTTGGTATACATAATTAATGTGTGCTCTTTAATAACCTTTAACTTATTTTCTGACATACATATTAGGTGACCTTTGGTATACATAATAATTAATGTGTGCTCTTTTAATAACCTTTAACTTATTTTCTGGACATACATATTAGGTGACCTTTGGTATACATAATAATTAATGTGTGCTCTTTTAATAACCTTTTAACTTATTTTCTGACATACATATTAGGTGACCTTTCGTATACATAATAATTAATGTGTGCTCTTTAATAACTCTTTAACTTATTTTCTGGACATACATATTAGGTGACCTTTGGTATACATAATAATTAATGTGTGCCTTTTAATAACCTTTAACTTATTTTCTGACATACATATTAGGTGACCGTTCGTATACATAATAATTAATGTGTGCTCTTTAATGACCTTTAACTTATTTTCTGACATACATATTAGGTGACCTTTGGTATACATAATAATTAATGTGTGCTCTTTAATAACCTTTAACTTATTTTCTGACATACATATTAGGTGACCTTTCGTATACATAATAATTAATGTGTGCTCTTTAATAACCTTTAACTTATTTTCTTGACATACATATTAGGTGACCTTTGGTATACATAATTAATGTGTGCTCTTTAATAACCTTTAACTTATTTTCTGACATACATATTAGGTGACCTTTGGTATACATAATAATTAATGTGTGCCTTTTAATAACCTTTAACTTATTTTCTGACATACATATTAGGTGACCTTTCGTATACATAATAATGTGTGCTCTTTAATAACCTTAACTTATTTTCTGACATACATATTAGGTGACCGTTCGTATACATAATAATTAATGTGTGCTCTTTTAATAACCTTTAACTTATTTTCTGACATACATATTAGGTGACCTTTGGTATACATAATAATTAATGTGTGCTCTTTAATAACCTTTTTAACTTATTTTCTGACATACATATTAGGTGACCGTTCGTATACATAATAATTAATGTGTGCTCTTTAATAACCTTTAACTTATTTTCTGACATACATATTAGGTGACCTTTCGTATACATAATAATTAATGTGTGCTCTTTAATAACCTTTAACTTATTTTCTGACATACATATTAGGTGACCTTTGGTATACATAATAATTAATGTGTGCTCTTTAATAACCTTTAACTTATTTTCTGACATACATATTAGGTGACCGTTCGTATACATAATACTAATGTGCTCTTTAATAACCTTTAACTTATTTTCTGACATACATGCATAGTGACCTTGGTATACATAATAATTAATGTGTGCTCTTTAATAACCTTTAACTTATTTTCTGACATACATATTAGGTGACCGTTCGTATACATAATAATTAATGTGTGCTCTAATAACCTTTAACTTATTTTCTGACATACATATTAGGTGACCTTTGGTATACATAATAATTAATGTGTGCTCTTTAATAACCTTTAACTTATTTTCTGACATACATATTAGGTGACCGTTCGTATACATGCGTAATAATTAATGTGTGCTCTTTAATGTCCTAACTTATTTTCTGACATACATATTAGGTGACCTTTCGTATACATAATAATTAATGTGTGCTCTTTAATAACCTTTAACTTATTTTCTGACATACATATTAGGTGACCGTTCGTATACATAATAATTAAATGTGTGCTCTTTAATAACCTTTAACTTATTTTCTGACATACATATTAGGTGACCTTTGGTATGCATAATAATTAATGTGTGCTCTTTAATAACCTTTAACTTATTTTCTGACATACATATTAGGTGACCTTGGTATACATAATAATTAATGTGTGCTCTTTAATAACCTTTAACTTATTTTCTGACATACATATTAGGTGACCTTTGGTATACATAATAATTAATGTGTGCTCTTTAATAACCTTTAACTTATTTTCTGACATACATATTAGGTGACCTTAAAAGGGCATAATAATTAATGTGTGCCTTTTAATAACCTTTTATTTTCTGACATACATATTAGGTGACCTTTGGTATACATAATAATTAATGTGTGCTCTTTAATAACCTTTAACTTATTTTCTGACATACATATTAGGTGACCTTGGTGTATACATAATAATTAATGTGTGCCTTTAATAACCTTTAACTTATTTTCTGACATACATATTAGGTGACCTTTGGTATACATAATAATTAATGTAGTGCTCTTTAATAACCTTATTTTCTGACATACATTATTGTATGTGACCTTTGGTATACATAATAATTAATGTGTGCTCTTTTTAATAACCTTTAACTTATTTTCTGACATACATATTAGGTGACCTTTGGTATACATAATAATTAATGTGTGCTCTTTAATAACCTTTAACTTATTTTCTGACATACATATTAGGTGACCTTTGGTATACATAATAATTAATGTGTGCTCTTTAATAACCTTTAACTTATTTTCTGACATACATATTATAGACCTTTGGTATACATAATAATTAATGTGTGCTCTTTAATAACCTTTAACTTATTTATTTTCTACATATTAGGTGACCTTTGGTATACATAATAATTAATGTGTGCTCTTTTTAATAACCTTAACTTATTTTCTGACATACATATTAGGTGACCTTTGGTATACATAATAATTAATGTGTGCTCTTTAATAACCTTTAACTTATTTTCTGACATACATATTAGGTGACCTTTGGTATACATAATAATTAATGTGTGCTCTTTAATAACCTTGAATTTATTTTTCTGACATATATTAGGTGACCTTTGGTATACATAATAATTAATGTGTGCTCTTTAATAACCTTTAACTTATTTTCTGACATACATATTAGGTGACCTTTGGTATACATAATACTAATGTGTGCTCTTTAATAAACCTTTAACTTATTTTCTGACATACATATTAGGTGACCTTTGGTATACATAATAATTAATGTGTGCTCTTTAATAACCTTTAACTTATTTTTCGACATACATATTAGGTGACCTTTCGTATACATAATAATTAATGTGTGCTCTTTAATAACCTTTAACTTATTTTCTGACATACATATTAGGTGACCTTTTTGGTGATACATAATAATTAATGTGTGCTCTTTAATAACCTTTAACTTATTTTCTGACATACATATTAGGTGACCCGGTATACATAATAATTAATGTGTGCTTCATCAACCTTTAACTTATTTTCTGACATACATATTAGGTGACCTTTCGTATACATAATAATTAATGTAAAGACTTTAATAACCTTTAAATTATTTTTCGACATACATATTAGGTGACCGTTCGTATACATAATAATTAATGTGTGCTCTTTTAATAACCTTTAACTTATTTTCTGACATACATATTAGGTGACCTTTGGTATACATAATAATTAATGTGTGCTCTTTAATAACCTTTAACTTATTTTCTGACATACATATTAGGTGACCGTTCGTATACATAATAATTAATGTGTGCTCTTTAATAACCTTTAACTTATTTTCTGACATACATATTAGGTGACCTTTCGTATACATAATAATTAATGTGTGCTCTTTAATAACCTTTAACTTATTTTCTGACATACATATTAGGTGACCTTTGGTATACATAATAATTAATGTGTGCTCTTTAATAACCTTTAACTTATTTTCTGACATACATATTAGGTGACCGTTCGTATACATAATAATTAATGTGCTCTTTAATAACCTTTTTAACTTATTTTCTGACATACATATTAGGTGACCTTTCGTATACATAATAATTAATGTGTGCTCTTTAATAACCTTTAACTTATTTTCTGACATACATATTAGGTGACCGTTCGTATACATAATAATTAATGTGTGCTCTTAATAACCTTTAACTTATTTTCTGACATACATATTAGGTGACCTTGGTATACATAATACTTAATGTGTGCTCTTTAATAACCTTTAACTTATTTTCTGACATACATATTAGGTGACCGTTCGTATACATAATAATTACTGTGTGCTCTTTAATAACCTTTAACTTATTTTCTGACATACATATTAGGTGACCGTTCGTATACATAATAATTAATGTGTGCTCTTTAATAACCTTAACTTATTTTCTGACATACATATTAGGTGACCTTTCTGTATACATAATAATTAATGTGTGCTCTTTAATAACCTTTAACTTATTTTCTGACATACATATTAGGTGACCTTTGGTATACATAATAATTAATGTGTGCTCTTTTAATAACCTTTTAACTTATTTTCTGACATACATATTAGGTGACCTTTGGTATACATAATAATTAATGTGTGCTCTTTAATAACCTTTAACTTATTTTCTGACATACATATTAGGTGACCAAGTTCGTATACATAATAATTAATGTGTGCTCTTTAATAACCTTTAACTTATTTTCTGACATACATATTAGGTGACCTTTGGTATACATAATAATTAATGTGTGGTTTTAATAACCTTTAACTTATTTTCTGCAACATACATATTAGGTGACCTTTGGTATACATAATAATTAATGTGTGCTCTTTTTAATAACCTTTTTTTTAACTTATTTTCTGACATACATATATTAGGTGACCGTTCGTATACATAATAATTAATGTGTGCTCTTTAATAACCTTTTAACTTATTTTCTGACATACATATTAGGTGACCTAGTTCGTATACATAATAATTAATGTGTGCTCTTTAATAACCTTTAACTTATTTTCTGACATACATATTAGGTGACCTTTGGTATACATAATAATTAATGTGTGCTCTTTAATAACCTTTAACTTATTTTCTGACATACATATTAGGTGACCTTTGGTATACATAATAATTAATGTGTGCACCTTAATAACCTTTAACTTATTTTCTGACATATATATTAGGTGACTCATACATAATAATTAATGTGTGCTCTTTTTAATAACCTTTAACTTATTTTCTGACATACATATTAGGTGACCGTTCGTATACATAATAATTAATGTGTGCTCTTTAATAACCTTTAACTTATTTTTCGACATACATATTAGGTGACCTTTGGTATACATAATAATTAATGTGTGCTCTTTAATAAATCTTTAACTTATTTTCTGACATACATATTAGTGACCTTTGGTATACATAATAATTAATGTGTGCTCTTTTAATAACCTTTAACTTATTTTCTGACATACATATTAGGTGACCGTTCGTATACATAATAATTAATGTGCTCTTTAATAACCTTTAACTTATTTTCTGACATACATATTAGGTGACCTTTGGTATACATAATAATTAATGTGTGCTCTTTAATAACCTTTAACTTATTTTCTGACATACATATTAGGTGACCTTTGGTATACATAATAATTAATGTGTGCTCTTTAATAACCTTTAACTTATTTTCTGACATACATATTAGGTGACATTTGGTATACATAATAATTAATGTGTGCTCTTTAATAACCTTTAACTTATTTTCTGACATACATATTAGGTGACCTTTGGTATACATAATAATTAATGTGTGCTCTTTAATAACCTTTAACTTATTTTCTGACATACATATTAGGTGACCTTGGTATACATAATAATTAATGTGTGCTCTTTAATAACCTTTAACTTATTTTCTGACATACATATTAGGTGACCTTTGGTATACATAATAATTAATGTGTGCTCTTTAATAACCTTTAACTTATTTTCTGACATACATATTAGGTGACCTTGGTATACATAATAATTAATGTGTGCTCTTTAATAACCTTTTAACTTATTTTCTGACATACATATTAGGTGACCTTTGGTATACATAATAATTAATGTGTGCCTTTTAATAACCTTTAACTTATTTTCTGACATACATATTAGGTGACCGTTCGTATACATAATAATTAATGCTCTTTAATAACCTTTAACTTATTTTCTGACATACATATTAGGTGACCTTTGGTATACATAATAATTAATGTGTGCTCTTTTTAATAACCTTTAACTTATTTTCTGACATACATATTAGGTAGACCTTGGTATACATAATAATTAATGTGTGCTCTTTAATAACCTTTAACTTATTTTCTGACATACATATTAGGTGACCTTTGGTATACATAATAATTAATGTGTGCTCTCTTAATAACCTTTAACTTATTTTCTGACATACATATTAGGTGACCTTTTTTGGTATACATAATAATTAATGTGCTCTTTAATAACCTTTTAACTTATTTTCTGACATACATATTAGGTGACCTTTGGTATACATAATAATTAATGTGTGCTCTTTAATAACCTTAACTTATTTTCTGACATACATATTAGGTGACCTTTGGTATACATAATAATTAATGTGTGCTCTTTAATAACCTTAACTATTTTCTGACATACATTATTAGGCACCTTTTGGTATACATAATAATTAATGTGTGCTCTTTAATAACCTTTAACTTATTTTCTGACATACATATTAGGTGACCTTTGGTATACATAATAATTAATGTGTGCTCTTTAATAACCTTTAACTTATTTTCTGACATACATATTAGGTGACCTTTCGTATACATAATAATTAATGTGTGCTCTTTAATAACCTTTAACTTATTTTCTGACATACATATTAGGTGACCTTTGGTATACATAATTAATGTGTGCTCTTTAATAACCTTTAACTTATTTTCTGACATACATATTAGGTGACCTTTCGTATACATAATAATTAATGTGTGCTCTTAATAACCTTTAACTTATTTTCTGACATACATATTAGGTGACCTTTCGTATACATAATAATTAATGTGTGCTCTTTAATAACTCTTAACTTATTTTCTTGACATACATATTAGGTGACCTTTGGTATACATAATAATTAATGTGTGCTCTTTAATAACCTTGACCCCTATTTTCTGACATACATATTAGGTGACCTTTCGTATACATAATAATTAATGTGTGCTCTTTAATAACCTTTAACTTATTTTCTGACATACATATTAGGTGACCTTTGGTATACATAATAATTAATGTGTGCTCTTTAATAACCTTTAACTTATTTTCTGACATACATATTAGGTGACCTTTCGTATACATAATAATTAATGTGTGCTCTTTAATAACCTTTAACTTATTTTCTGGACATACATATTAGGTGACCTTTGGTATACATAATAATTAATGTGTGCTCTTTAATAACCTTTAACTTATTTTCTGACATACATATTAGGTGACCTTTCGTATACATAATAATTAATGTGTGCTCTTTAATAACCTTTAACTTATTTTCTGACATACATATTAGGTGACCTTTGGTATACATAATAATTAATGTGTGTTCTTTAATAACCTTTAACTTATTTTCTGACATACATATTAGGTGACCTTTGGTATACATAATAATTAATGTGTGCTCTTTAATAACCCTTAACTTATTTTCTGACATACATATTAGGTGACCTTTCGTATACATAATAATTAATGTGTGCTCTTTAATAACCTTTAACTTATTTGACATACATATTAGGTGACCGTTCGTATACATAATAATTAATGTGTGCTCTTTAATAACCTTTTAACTTATTTTCTGACATACATATTAGGTGACCTTTGGTATACATAATAATTAATGTGTGCTCTTTAATAACCTTTTAACTTATTTTCTGACATACATATTAGGTGACCTTTGGCATACATAATACTAATGTGTGCTCTTTAATAACCTTAACTTATTTTCTGACATACATATTAGGTGACCTTTCGTATACATAATAATTAATGTGTGCTCTTTAATAACCTTTAACTTATTTTCTCTGACATACATATTAGGTGACCGTTCGTATACATAATAATTAATGTGTGCTTTAATAACCTTTAACTTATTTTCTGACATACATATTAGGTGACCTTTGGTATACATAATAATTAATGTGTGCTCTTTAATAACCTTTAACTTATTTTCTGACATACATATTAGGTGACCTTTCGTATACATAATACTAATGTGTGCTCTTACTAAATCTTTAACTTATTTTCTGACATACATATTAGGTGACCTTTGGTATACATAATAATTAATGTGTGCTCTTTAATAACCTTTAACTTATTTTCTGACATACATATTAGGTGACCTTTGGTATACATAATAATTAATGTGTGCTCTTTAATAACCTTTAACTTATTTTCTGACATACATATTAGGTGACCTTTCGTATACATAATAATTAATGTGTGCTCTTAATAACCTTTAACTTATTTTCTGACATACATATTAGGTGACCTTTGCATATATAACATCAATGTGTGCTCTTTAATAACCTTTAACTTATTTTCTGACATACATATTAGGTGACCTTTGGTATACATAATAATTAATGTGTGCTCTTTAATAACCTTTAACTTATTTTCTGACATACATATTAGGTGACCTTTGGTATACATAATAATTAATGTGTGCTCTTTAATAACCTTTAACTTATTTTCTGACATACATATTAGGTGACCTTTGGTATACATAATAATTAATGTGTGCTCTTTAATAACCTTTAACTTATTTTCACATACATATTAGGTGACCTTTGGTATACATAATAATTAATGTATGTTCTTTAATAACCTTTAACTTATTTTCTGACATACATATTAGGTGACCTTTCGTATACATAATAATTAATGTGTGCTCTTACTAACCTTTAACTTATTTTCTGACATACATATTAGTGACCTTTTTGGTATACATAATAATTAATGTGTGCTCTTTAATAACCTTTAACTTATTTTCTGACATACATATTAGGTGACCTTGGTATACATAATAATTAATGTGTGCTCTTTAATAACCTTTAACTTATTTTCTGACATACATATTAGGTGACTCCGTATACATAATACTAATGTGTGCTCTTTAATAACCTTAACTTATTTTCTGACATACATATTAGGTGACCTTTGGTATACATAATAATTAATGTGCTCTTTAATAACCTTTAACTTATTTTCTGACATACATATTAGGTGACCTTTCGTATACATAATTAATGTGTGCTCTTTAATAACCTTTAACTTATTTTCTGACATACATATTAGGTGACCTTTGGTATACATAATAATTTAATGTGTGCTCTTTAATAACCTTTAACTTATTTTCTGACATACATATTAGGTGACCTTTCGTAGACATAATAATTAATGTGTGCTCTTTAATAACCTTTAACTTATTTTCTGACATACATATTAGGTGACCTTTCGTATACATAATAATTAGCTGTGTGCTCTTTAATAACCTTTTCTTAACTTATTTTCTGACATACATATTAGGTGACCTTTCGTATACATAATAATTAATGTGTACTTAATAACCTTTAACTTATTTTCTGACATACATATTAGGTGACCTTTGGTATACATAATAATTAATGTGTGCTCTTTAATAACCTTTAACTTATTTTCTGACATAATAGGTGACCTTTGCATACATAATAATTAATGTGTGCTCTTTAATAACCTTTAACTTATTTTCTGACATACATATTAGCACCTGGTATACATAATAATTAATGTGTGCTCTTTAATAACCTTTAACTTATTTTCTGACATACATATTAGGTGACCTTTGGTATACATAATAATTAATGTGTGCTCTTTAATAACCTTTAACTTATTTTCTGACATAACATATTAGGTGACCTTTACATATAATTAATGTGTGCTCTTTAATAACCTTTAACTTATTTTCTGACATACATATTAGGTGACCGTTCGTATACATAATAATTAATGTGCTCTTTAATAACCTTTAACTTATTTTCTGACATACATATTAGGTGACCTTTCGTATACATAATAATTAATGTGTGCTCTTTAATAACCTTTAACTTATTTTCTGACATACATATTAGGTGACCGTTCGTATACATAATAATTAATGTGTGCTCTTTAATAACCTTTAACTTATTTTCTGACATACATATTAGGTGACCGTTCGTATACGTAATAATTAATGTGTGCTCTTTAATAACCTTTAACTTATTTTCTGACATACATATTTTTTTTTTTTTTTTTTTTTTTAATAACCTTTAACTTATTTTCTGACATACATATTAGGTGACTCCGTATACATAATAATTAATGTGTGCTCTTTAATAACCTTTAACTTATTTTCTGACATACATATTAGGTGACCTTTCGTATACATAATAATTAATGTGTGCTCTTTAATAACCTTTAACTTATTTTCTGACATACATATTAGGTGACCGTTCGTATACATAATAATTAATGTGCTCTTTAATAACCTTTAACTTATTGACATACATATTAGGTGACCTTTCGTATACATAATAATTAATGTGTGCTCTTTAATAACCTTTAACTTATTTTCTGACATACATATTAGGTGACCTTATATACATAATAATTAATGTGTGCTCTTTAATAACATTTAACTTATTTTCTGACATACATATTAGGTGACCGTTCGTATACATAATAATTAATGTGTGCTCTTTAATAACCTTTAACTTATTTTCTGACATTACGATAGGTGACCTTTCGTATACATAATAATTAATGTGTGCTCTTTAATAACCTTTAACTTATTTTCTGACATACATATTAGGTGACCTTTGGTATTATTGGCCACTAATGTGTGCTCTTTAATAACCTTTAACTTATTTTCTGACATACATATTAGGTGACCGTTCGTATACATAATAATTAATGTGTGCTCTTTAATAACCTTTAACTTATTTTCTGACATACATATTAGGTGACCTTTCGTATACATAATAATTAATGTGTGCTCTTTAATAACCTTTAACTTATTTTCTGACATACATATTAGGTGACCGTTCGTATACATAATAATTAATGTGTGCTCTTTAATAACCTTTAAACTTATTTTCTGGACATACATATTAGGTGACCGTTCGTATACGTAATAATTAATGTGTGCTCTTTAATAACCTTGTCCTTTTCTGACATACATATTAGGTGACCTTTCGTATACATAATAATTAATGTGTGCTCTTTAATAACCTTTAACTTATTTTCTGACATACATATTAGGTGACCTTTCGTATACATAATAATTAATGTGTGCTCTTTAATAACCTTTAACTTATTTTCTGACATACATATTAGGTGACCTTTCGTATACATAATAATTAATGTGTGCTCTTTAATAACCTTTAACTTATTTTCTGACATACATATTAGGTGACCGTTCGTATACATAATAATTAATGTGTGCTCTTTAATAACCTTTAACTTATTTTCTGACATACATATTAGGTGACCTTTCGTATACATAATAATTCAATGTGTGCTCTTTAATAACCTTTTATTTTTCTGACATACATATTAGGTGACCTTTGGTATACATAATTAATGTGCGTTTAATAACTCAACTTTATTTTCTGACATTAATATTAGGTGACCGTTCGTATACATAATAATTAATGTGTGCTCTTCTAATAACCTTTAACTTATTTTCTGACATACACATTAGGTGACCTTTCGTATACATAATAATTAATGTGTGCTCTTTAATAACCTTTAACTTATTTTCTGACATACATATTAGGTGACCGTTCGTATACATAATAATTAATGTGTGCTCTTTAATAACCTTTAACTTATTTTCTGACATACATATTAGGTGACCTTTCGTATACATAATAATTAATGCGCTCTTTAATAACCTTTAACTTATTTTCTGACATACATATTAGGTGACCGTTCGTATACATAATAATTAATGTGTGCTCTTTAATAACCTTTAACTTATTTTCTGACATACATATTAGGTGACCTTTCGTATACATAATAATTAATGTGTGCTCTTTAATAACCTTTAACTTATTTTCTGACATACATATTAGGTGACCTTTCGTATACATAATAATTAATGTGTGCTCTTTAATAACCTTTAACTTATTTTCTGACATACATATTAGGTGACCTTTGGTATACATAATAATTAATGTGTGCTCTTTAATAACCTTTAACTTATTTTCTGACATACATATTAGGTGACCTTTGGTATACATAATAATTAATGTGTGCTCTTTAATAACCTTTAACTTATTTTCTTCTGACATACATATTAGGTGACCTTTGGTATACATAATAATTAATGTGTGCTCTTTAATAACCTTTAACTTATTTTCTTAATATACATATTAGGTGACCTTTGGTATACATAATAATTGCTTCTGTGCTCTTAATAACCTTTAACTTATTTTCTGACATACATATTAGGTGACCTTTCGTATACATAATAATTAATGTGCTCTTTAATAACCTTTAACTTATTTTCTGATACATATTAGGTGACCTTTTGTATATAATTAATGTGTAGCTCTTTAATAACCTTTAACTTATTTTCTGACATACATATTAGGTGACCTTTCGTATACATAATTAATGTGTGCTCTTTAATAACCTTTAACTTATTTTCTGACATACATATATTAGGCACTCGGTATACATAATAATTAATGTGTGCTCTTTAATAACCTTTAACTTATTTTCTGACATACATATTAGGTGACCTTTGGTATACATAATAATTAATGTGTGTGTGCTCTTTAATAACCTTTAACTTATTTTTCTGACATACATATTAGGTGACCGTTCGTATACATAATAATTAATGTGTGCTCTTTAATAACCTTTAACTTATTTTCTGACATACATATTAGGTGACCTTTGGTATACATAATAATTAATGTGTGCTCTTTAATAACCTTTAACTTATTTTCTGACATACATATTAGGTGACCTTTGGTATACATAATAATTAATGTGTGCTCTTTAATAACCTTTAACTTATTTTCTGACATACATATTAGGTGACCGTTCGTATACATAATAATTAATGTGTGCTCTTTAATAACCTTTAACTTATTTTCTGACATACATATTAGGTGACCTTTCGTATACATAATAATTAATGTGTGCTCTTTAATAACCTTTAACTTATTTTCTGACATACATATTAGGTGACCTTGTACATAATAATTAATGTGTGCTCTTTAATAACCTTTAACTTATTTTCTGACATACATATTAGGATCGCCTGTATACATAATAATTAATGTGTGCTCTTTAATAACTTTAACTTATTTTCTGACATACATATTAGGTGACCTTCGTATACATAATAATTAATGTGTGCTCTTTAATAATCCTTTAATCATTTCGACATACATATTAGGTGACCTTTCGTATACATAATAATTAATGTGTGCTCTTTAATAACCTTTAACTTATTTTCGACATACATATTAGGTGACCTTTCGTATACATAATAGAATTAATAAAAGGTGGTTTAATAACTGAACTTATTTAATATACATATTAGGTGACCTTTATATACATACTAATGCAAGTGCCTTTAATAAATTTTAAATCTATTTTCAATATACATATTAGTAATCTTTTGGTATACGTATACAATAATGTGTGCCTTTAATAACTTCTGAATCTTATTTAACATGCATATATTAGGTGACCTTTCGTATATACATAATGAATAATGTGCTCTTTAATAACCTTAATCTTATTTTCAATATTGTCAGGTGACCTTTGGTATACATAATAATTAATGTGTGCTCTTTAATAACCTTTAACTTATTTTCTGACATACATATTAGGTGACCTACCTGTATACATAATAATTAATGTGTGCTCTTTAATAACCTTTAACTTATTTTCTGACATACATATTATGACCTTTCGTATAATAATTAATGTGTGCTCTTTAATAACCTTTAACTTATTTTCTGACATACATATTAGGTGACCTTTCGTATACATAATAATTAATGTGCTCTTTAATAACCTTTAACTTATTTTCTGACATACATATTAGGTGACCCTGCATACATAATAATTAATGTGTGCTCTTTAATAACCTTTAACTTATTTTCTGACATACATATTAGGTGACCTTTGGTATACATAATAATTAATGTGTGCTCTTTAATAACCTTTAACTTATTTTCTGACATACATATTAGGTGACCTTTCGTATACATAATAATTAATGTGTGCTCTTTAATAACCTTTAACTTATTTTCTGACATACATATTAGGTGACCTTTGGTATACATAATAATTAATGTGTGCTCTTTAATAACCTTTAACTTATTTTCTGACATACATATTAGGTGACCTTTGGTATACATAATAATTAATGTGTGCTCTTTAATAACCTTTAACTTATTTTCTGACATACATATTAGGTGACCTTTCGTATACATAATAATTAATGTGTGCTCTTTAATAACCTTTAACTTATTTTCTGACATACATTAGGTGACCTTTGGTATACATAATAATTAATGTGTGCTCTTTAATAACCTTTAACTTATTTTCTGACATACATATTAGGTGACCTTTGGTATACATAATAATTAATGTGTGCTCTTTAATAACCTTTAACTTATTTTCTGACATACATATTAGGTGACCTTTCGTATACATAATAATTAATGTGTGCTCTTTAATAACCTTTAACTTATTTTCTGACATACATATTAGGTATCTTTGGTATACATAATAATTAACGGTAGTTTTAATAACCTTTAACTTATTTTCTGACATACATATTAGGTGACCTTTCGTATACATAATAATTAATGTGTGCTCTTTAATAAGCTTTAACTTATTTTCTGACATACATATTAGGTGACCTTTGGTATACATAATAATTAATGTGTGCTCTTTAATAACCTTTAACTTATTTTCTGACATACATATTAGGTGACCTTTCGTATACATAATATCTTTAATGTGTGCTCTTTAATAACCTTTAACTTATTTTCTGACATACATATTAGGTGACCTTTGGTATACATAATAATTAATGTGTGCTCTTAATAACCTTTTAACTTATTTCCTTTTCTGACATACATATTAGGTGAATCTTGGTATACATAATAATTAATGTACTTTAATAACCTTTTAACTTATTTTCTGACATAATATTAGGTGAATCTTTCGTATACATAATAATTGTATGCGGTGCTTCAATAACCTTTAACTTATTTTCTGACATACATATTAGGTGACCTTTGGTATACATAATAATTAATGTGTGCTCTTTAATAACCTTTAACTTATTTTCTGACATACATATTAGGTGACCTTTGGTATACATAATAATTAATGTGTGCTCTTTAATAACCTTTAACTTATTTTCTGACATATTAGGTGACCTTTCGTATACATAATAATTAATGTGTGCTCTTTAATAACCTTTAACTTATTTTCTGACATACATATTAGGTGACCTTTGGTATACATAATAATTAATGTGTGCTTTAATAACCTTTAACTTATTTTCTGGACATACATATTAGGTGACCTTTCGTATACATAATAATTAATGTGTGCTCTTTAATAAGCTTTAACTTATTTCTTGACATACATATTAGGTGACCTTGGTATACATAATAATTAACGTGCTCTTTAATAACCTTTAACTTATTTTCTGACATACATATTAGGTGACCTCGTATACATAACAATTAGAAGGTGTGCTCTTTAATAACCTTTAACTTATTTTCTGACATACATATTAGGTGACCTTTGGT
>JBBBDQ010010528.1:0-45657 GCA_037127315.1 Ascarosepion bandense
CATATTTTCTGACATACATATTAGGTGACCTTTGTTATGTAATAATTAATGTGTGCTCTTTAATAACCTTTAACTTATTTTCTGACATACATATTAGGTGACCTTTGGTATACATAATAATTAATGTGTGCTCTTTAATAACCTTTAACTTATTTTCTGACATACATATTAGGTGACCTTTCGTATACATAATAATTAATGTGTGCTCTTTAATAACCTTTAACTTATTTTCTGACATACATATTAGGTGACCGTTCGTATACATAATAATTAATGTGTGCTCTTTAATAACCTTTAACTTATTTTCTGACATACATATTAGGTGACCTTTGGTATACATAATAATTAATGTGTGCTCTTTAATAACCTTTAACTTATTTTCTGACATACATATTAGGTGACCTTTCGTATACATAATAATTAATGTGTGCTCTTTAATAACCTTTAACTTATTTTCTGACATACATATTAGGTGACCTTTGGTATACATAATAATTAATGTGTGCTCTTTAATAACCTTTAACTTATTTTCTGACATACATATTAGGTGACCTTTGGTATACATAATAATTAATGTGTGCTCTTTAATAACCTTTAACTTATTTTCTGACATACATATTAGGTGACCTTTGGTATACATAATAATTAATGTGTGCTCTTTAATAACCTTTAACTTATTTTCTGACATACATATTAGGTGACCTTTCGTATACATAATAATTAATGTGTGCTCTTTAATAACCTTTAACTTTATTTTTCTGACATACATATTAGGTGACCGTTCGTATACATAATAATTAATGTGTGCTCTTTAATAACCCTTTAACTTATTTTCTGACATACATATTAGGTGACCTTTGGTATACATAATAATTAATGTGTGCTCTTTAATAACCTTTAACTTATTTTCTGACATACATATTAGGTGACCGTTCGTATACATAATAATTAATGTGTGCTCTTTAATAACCTTTAACTTATTTTCTGACATACATATTAGGTGACCTTTCGTATACATAATAATTAATGTGTGCTCTTTAATAACCTTTAACTTATTTTCTGACATACATATTAGGTGACCTTTGGTATACATAATAATTAATGTGTGCTCTTTAATAACCTTTAACTTATTTTCTGACATACATATTAGGTGACCTTTCGTATACATAATAATTAATGTGTGCTCTTTAATAACCTTTAACTTATTTTCTGACATACATATTAGGTGACCTTTGGTATACATAATAATTAATGTGTTAACTTCTTTAATAACCTTTAACTTATTTTCTGACATACATATTAGGTGACCTTTGGTATACATAATAATTAATGTGTGCTCTTTAATAACCTTTAACTTATTTTCTGACATACATATTAGGTGACCTTTGGTATACATAATAATTAATGTGTGCTCTTTAACTAACCTTTAACTTATTTTCTGACATACATATTAGGTGACCTTTGGTATACATAATAGATAATGCTCTTTAATAACCTTTAACTTATTTTCTGACATACATATTAGGTGACCGTTCGTATACATAATAATTAATGTGTGCTCTTTAATAACCTTTAACTTATTTTCTGACATACATATTAGGTGACCTTTGGTATACATAATAATTAATGTGTACGCTCTTTAATAACCTTTAACTTATTTTCTGACATACATATTAGGTGACCTTTGGTATACATAATAATTAATGTGTGCTCTTTAATAACCTTTAACTTATTTTCTGACATACATATTAGGTGACCTTTGGTATACATAATAATTAATGTGTGCTCTTTAATAACCTTTAACTTATTTTCTGACATACATATTAGGTGACCTTTGGTATACATAATAATTAATGTGTGCTCTTTAATAACCTTTAACTTATTTTCTGACATACATATTAGGTGACCTTTCGTATACATATCAATAATTAATGTGTGCTCTTTAATAACCTTTAACTTATTTTCTGACATACATATTAGGTGACCTTTGGTATACATAATAATTAATATTGTGCTCTTTAATAACCTTTAACTTATTTTCTGACATACATATTAGGTGACCGTTCGTATACATAATAATTAATGTGTGCTCTTTAATAACCTTTAACTTATTTTCTGACATACATATTAGGTGACCTTTGGTATACATAATAATTAATGTGTGCTCTTTAATAACCTTTAACTTATTTTCTGACATACATATTAGGTGACCTTTCGTATACATAATAATTAATGTGTGCTCTTTAATAACCTTTAACTTGTTTTTCTGACATACATATTAGGTGACCTTTGGTATACATAATAATTAATGTGTGCTCTTTAATAACCTTTAACTTATTTTCTGACATACATATTAGGTGACCTTTGGTATACATAATAATTAATGTGTGCTCTTTAATAACCTTTAACTTATTTTCTGACATACATATTAGGTGACCTTTCGTATACATAATAATTAATGTGTGCTCTTTAATAACCTTTAACTTATTTTCTGACATACATATTAGGTGACCGTTCGTATACATAATAATTAATGTGTGCTCTTTAATAACCTTTAACTTATTTTCTGACATACATATTAGGTGACCTTTGGTATACATAATAATTAATGTGTGCTCTTTAATAACCTTTAACTTATTTTCTGACATACATATTAGGTGACCGTTCGTATACATAATAATTAATGTGTGCTCTTTAATAACCTTTAACTTATTTTCTGACATACATATTAGGTGACCTTTCGTATACATAATAATTAATGTGTGCTCTTTAATAACCTTTAACTTATTTTCTGACATACATATTAAGGTGACCTTTGGTATACATAATAATTAATGTGTGCTCTTTAATAACCCTTTGCACTTATTTTCTGACATACATATTAGGTGACCGTTCGTATACATAATAATTAATGTGTGCTCTTTAATAACCTTTAACTTATTTTCTGACATACATATTAGGTGACCTTTGGTATACATAATAATTAATGTGTGCTCTTTAATAACCTTTAACTTATTTTCTGACATACATATTAGGTGACCGTTCGTATACATAATAATTAATGTGTGCTCTTTAATAACCTTTAACTTATTTTCTGACATACATATTAGGTGACCTTTGGTATACATAATAATTAATGTGTGCTCTTTAATAACCTTTAACTTATTTTCTGACATACATATTAGGTGACCGTTCGTATACATAATAATTAATGTGTGCTCTTTAACTAACCTTTAACTTATTTTCTGACATACATATTAGGTGACCTTTCGTATACATAATAATTAATGTGTGCTCTTTAATAACCTTTAACTTATTTTCTGACATACATATTAGGTGACCGTTCGTATACATAATAATTAATGTGTGCTCTTTAATAACCTTTAACTTATTTTCTGACATACATATTAGGTGACCTTTGGTATACATAATAATTAATGTGTGCTCTTTAATAACCTTTAACTTATTTTCTGACATACATATTAGGTGACCTTTGGTATACATAATAATTAATGTGTGCTCTTTAATAACCTTTAACTTATTTTCTGACATACATATTAGGTGACCTTTGGTATACATAATAATTAATGTGTGCTCTTTAATAACCTTTAACTTATTTTCTGACATACATATTAGGTGACATTTGGTATAACAATAATTAATGTGTGCTCTTTAATAACCTTTAACTTATTTTCTGACATACATATTAGGTGACCTTTGGTATACATAATAATTGTGTAATGCTCTTTAATAACCTTTAACTTATTTTCTGGCTTACATATTAGGTGACCTTTGGTATACATAATAATTAATGTGCTTCACTCTTTAATAACCTTTAACTTATTTTCTGACATACATATTAGGTGACCTTTGGTATACATAATAATTAATGTGTGCTCTTTAATAACCTTTAACTTATTTTCTGACATACATATTAGGTGACCTTTGGTATACATAATAATTAATGTGTGCTCTTTAATAACCTTTAACTTATTTTCTGACATACATATTAGGTGACCTTTGGTATACATAATAATTAATGTGTGCTCTTTAATAACCTTTAACTTATTTTCTGACATACATATTAGGTGACCTTTGGTATACATAATAATTAATGTGTGCTCTTTAATAACCTTTAACTTATTTTCTGACATACATATTAGGTGACCTTTGGTATACATAATAATTAATGTGTGCTCTTTAATAACCTTTAACTTATTTTCTGACATACATATTAGGTGACCTTTGGTATACATAATAATTAATGTGTGCTCTTTAATAACCTTTAACTTATTTTCTGACATACATATTAGGTGACCTTTGGTATACATAATAATTAATGTGTTATACACAATAACCTTTAACTTATTTTCTGACATACATATTAGGTGACCTTTGGTATACATAATAATTAATGTGTGCTCTTTAATAACCTTTAACTTATTTTCTGACATACATATTAGGTGACCTTTGGTATACATAATAATTAATGTGTGCTCTTTAATAACCTTTAACTTATTTTCTGACATACATATTAGGTGACCTTTGGTATACATAATAATTAATGTGTGCTCTTTAATAACCTTTAACTTATTTTCTGACATACATATTAGGTGACCTTTGGTATACATAATAATTAATGTGTGCTCTTTAATAACCTTTAACTTATTTTCTGACATACATATTAGGTGACCTTTCCATTATGCATAATAATTAATGTGTGCTCTTTAATAACCTTTAACTTATTTTCTGACATACATATTAGGTGACCTTTGGTATACATAATAATTAATGTGTGCTCTTTAATAACCTTTAACTTATTTTCTGACATACATATTAGGTGACCTTTGGTATACATAATAATTAATGTGTGCTCTTTAATAACCTTTAACTTATTTTCTGACATACATATTAGGTGACCTTTCGTATACATAATAATTAATGTGTGCACTTTAATAACCTTTAAATTATTTTCTGACATACATATTAGGTGACCGTTCGTATACATAATAATTAATGTGTGCTCTTTAATAACCTTTAACTTATTTTCTGACATACATATTAGGTGACCTTTGGTATACATAATAATTAATGTGTGCTCTTTAATAACCTTTAACTTATTTTCTGACATACATATTAGGTGACCGTTCGTATACATAATAATTAATGTGTGCTCTTTAATAACCTTTAACTTATTTTCTGACATACATATTAGGTGACCTTTCGTATACATAATAATTAATGTGTGCTCTTTAATAACCTTTAACTTATTTTCTGACATACATATTAGGTGACCTTTGGTATACATAATAATTAATGTGTGCTCTTTAATAACCTTTAACTTATTTTCTGACATACATATTAGGTGACCGTTCGTATACATAATAATTAATGTGTGCTCTTTAATAACCTTTAACTTATTTTCTGACATACATATTAGGTGACCTTTCGTATACATAATAATTAATGTACTCTTTAATAACCTTTAACTTATTTTCTGACATACATATTAGGTGACCGTTCGTATACATAATAATTAATGTGTGCTCTTTAATAACCTTTAACTTATTTTCTGACATACATATTAGGTGACCTTTGGTATACATAATAATTAATGTGTGCTCTTTAATAACCTTTAACTTATTTTCTGACATACATATTAGGTGACCGTTCGTATACATAATAATTAATGTGTGCTCTTTAATAACCTTTAACTTATTTTCTGACATACATATTAGGTGACCGTTCGTATACATAATAATTAATGTGTGCTCTTTAATAACCTTTAACTTATTTTCTGACATACATATTAGGTGACCTTTCGTATACATAATAATTAATGTGTGCTCTTTAATAACCTTTAACTTATTTTCTGACATACATATTAGGTGACCTTTGGTATACATAATAATTAATGTGTGCTCTTTAATAACCTTTAACTTATTTTCTGACATACATATTAGGTGACCTTTGGTATACATAATAATTAATGTGTGCTCTTTAATAACATTTAACTTATTTTCTGACATACATATTAGGTGACCGTTCGTATACTTAATAATTAATGTGTACTCTTTAATAACCTTTAACTTATTTTCTGACATACATATTAGGTGACCTTTGGTATACATAATAATTAATGTGTGCTCTTTAATAACCTTTAACTTATTTTTCTGACATACATATTAGGTGACCTTTGGTATACATAATAATTAATGTGTGCTCTTTAATAACCTTTAACTTATTTTCTGACATACATATTAGGTGACCGTTCGTATACATAATAATTAATGTGTGCTCTTTAATAACCTTTAACTTATTTTCTGACATACATATTAGGTGACCGTTCGTATACATAATAATTAATGTGTGCTCTTTAATAACCTTTAACTTATTTTCTGACATACATATTAGGTGACCTTTGGTATATAATAATTAATGTGTGCTCTTTAATAACCTTTAACTTATTTTCTGACATACATATTAAGTGACCTTTGGTATACATAATTAATGTGTGCACTTTAATAACCTTTAACTTATTTTCTGACATACATATTAGGTGACCTTTGGTATACATAATAATTAATGTGTGCTCTTTAATAACCTTTAACTTATTTTCTGACATACATATTAGGTGACCGTTCGTATACATAATAATTAATGTGTGCTCTTTAATAACCTTTAACTTATTTTCTGACATACATATTAGGTGACCTTTGGTATACATAATAGTGTATGTGTGCTCTGTTTAATAACCTTTAACTTATTTTCTGACATACATATTAGGTGACCTTTGGTATACATAATAATTAATGTGTGCTCTTTAATAACCTTTAACTTATTTTCTGACATACATATTAGGTGACCGTTCGTATACATAATAATTAATGTGTGCTCTTTAATAACCTTTAACTTATTTTCTGACATACATATTAGGTGACCTTTGGTATACATAATAATTAATGTGCTCTTTAATAACCTTTAACTTATTTTCTGACATACATATTAGGTGACCTTTGGTATACATAATAATTAATGTGTGCTCTTTAATAACCTTTAACATTTTTCTGACATACATATTAGGTGACATTTGGTATACATAATAATTAATGTGTGCTCTTTAATAACCTTTAACTTATTTTTCTGACATACATATTAGGTGACCTTTGGTATACATAATAATTAATGTGTGCTCTTTAATAACCTTTAACTTATTTTCTGACATACATATTAGGTGACCTTTGGTATACATAATAATTAATGTGTGCTCTTTAATAACCTTTAACTTATTTTCTGACATACATATTAGGTGACCTTTGGTATACATAATAATTAATGTGTGCTCTTTAATAACCTTTAACTTATTTTCTGACATACATATTAGGTGACCTTTGGTATACATAATAATTAATGTGTGCTCTTTAATAACCTTTAACTTATTTTCTGACATACATATTAGGTGACCTTTGGTATACATAATAATTAATGTATGCTCTTTAATAACCTTTAACTTATTTTCTGACATACATATTAGGTGACCGTTCGTATACATAATAATTAATGTGTGCTCTTTAATAACCTTTAACTTATTTTCTGACATACATATTAGGTGACCTTTGGTATACATAATAATTAATGTGTGCTCTTTAATAACCTTTAACTTATTTTCTGACATACATATTAGGTGACCTTTGGTATACATAATAATTAATGTGTGCTCTTTAATAACCTTTAACTTATTTTCTGACATACATATTAGGTGACCTTTGGTATACATAATAATTAATGTGTGCTCTTTAATAACCTTTAACTTATTTTCTGACATACATATTAGGTGACCTTTGGTATACATAATAATTAATGTGTGCTCTTTAATAACCTTTAACTTATTTTCTGACATACATATTAGTTGACCTTTGGTATACATAATGTGTGCTCTTTAATAACCTTTAACTTATTTTCTGACATACATATTAGGTGACCTTTGGTATACATAATAATTAATGTGTGCTCTTTAATAACCTTTAACTTATTTTCTGACATACATATTAGGTGACCTTTGGTATACATAATAATTAATGTGTGCTCTTTAATAACCTTTAACTTATTTTCTGACATACATATTAGGTGACCTTTGGTATACATAATAATTAATGTGTGCTCTTTAATAACCTTTAACTTATTTTCTGACATACATATTAGGTGACCTTTCGTATACATAATAATTAATGTGTGCTCTTTAATAACCTTTAACTTATTTTCTGACATACATATTAGGTGACCTTTGGTATACATAATAATTAATGTGTGCTCTTTAATAACCTTTAACTTATTTTCTGACATACATATTAGGTGACCTTTCGTATACATAATAATTAATGTGTGCTCTTTAATAACCTTTAACTTATTTTCTGACATACATATTAGGTGACCTTTCGTATACATAATAATTAATGTGTGCTCTTTAATAACCTTTAACTTATTTTCTGACATACATATTAGGTGACCTTTGGTATACATAATAATTAATGTGTGCTCTTTAATAACCTTTAACTTATTTTCTGACATACATATTAGGTGACCTTTCGTATACATAATAATTAATGTGTGCTCTTTAATAACCTTTAACTTATTTTCTGACATACATATTAGGTGACCTTTGGTATACATAATAATTAATGTGTGCTCTTTAATAACCTTTAACTTATTTTCTGACATACATATTAGGTGACCTTTCGTATACATAATAATTAATGTGTGCTCTTTAATAACCTTTAACTTATTTTCTGACATACATATTAGGTGACCTTTGGTATACATAATAATTAATGTGTGCTCTTTAATAACCTTTAACTTATTTTCGTATACATATTAGGTGACCTTTCGTATACATAATAATTAATGTGTGCTCTTTAATAACCTTTAACTTATTTTCTGACATACATATTAGGTGACCTTTGGTATACATAATAATTAATGTGTGTTCTTTAATAACCTTTAACTTATTTTCTGACATACATATTAGGTGACCTTTGGTATACATAATAATTAATGTGTGCTCTTTAATAACCTTTAACTTATTTTCTGACATACATATTAGGTGACCTTTCGTATACATAATTAATGTGTGCTCTTTAATAACCTTTAACTTATTTTCTGACATACATATTAGGTGACCGTTCGTATACATAATAATTAATGTGTGCTCTTTAATAACCTTTAACTTATTTTCTGACATATATTAGGTGACCTTTGGTATACATAATAATTAATGTGTGCTCTTTAATAACCTTTAACTTATTTTCTGACATACATATTAGGTGACCTTTGGTATACATAATAATTAATGTGTGCTCTTTAATAACCTTTAACTTATTTTCTGACATACATATTAGGTGACCTTTCGTATACATAATAATTAATGTGTGCTCTTTAATAACCTTTAACTTATTTTCTGACATACATATTAGGTGACCGTTCGTATACATAATAATTAATGTGTGCTCTTTAATAACCTTTAACTTATTTTCTGACATACATATTAGGTGACCTTTGGTATACATAATAATTAATGTGTACTCTTTAATAACCTTTAACTTATTTTCTGACATACATATTAGGTGACCTTTCGTATACATAATACAATTAATGTGTGCTCTTTAATAACCTTTAACTTATTTTCTGACATACATATTAGGTGACCTTTGGTATACATAATAATTAATGTGTGCTCTTTAATAACCTTTAACTTATTTTCTGACATACATATTAGGTGACCTTTGGTATACATAATAATTAATGTGTGCTCTTTAATAACCTTTAACTTATTTTCTGACATACATATTAGGTGACCTTTCGTATACATAATAATTAATGTGTGCTCTTTAATAACCTTTAACTTATTTTCTGACATACATATTAGGTGACCTTTGGTATACATAATAATTAATGTGTGCTCTTTAATAACCTTTAACTTATTTTCTGACATACATATTAGGTGACCTTTGGTATACATAATAATTAATGTGTGCTCTTTAATAACCTTTAACTTATTTTCTGACATACATATTAGGTGACCTTTGGTATACATAATAATTAATGTGTGCTCTTTAATAACCTTTAACTTATTTTCTGACATACATATTAGGTGACCTTTGGTATACATAATAATTAATGTGTGCTCTTTAATAACCTTTAACTTATTTTCATGACATACATATTAGGTGATCTTTGGTATACATAATAATTAATGTGTGCTCTTTAATAACCTTTAACTTATTTTCTGACATACATATTAGGTGACCTTTCGTATACATAATAATTAATGTGTGCTCTTTAATAACCTTTAACTTATTTTCTGACATACATATTAGGTGACCTTTGGTATACATAATAATTAATGTGTGCTCTTTAATAACCTTTAACTTATTTTCTGACATACATATTAGGTGACCTTTGGTATACATAATAATTAATGTGTGTGCTCTTTAATAACCTTTAACTTATTTCTGACATACATATTAGGTGACCTTTCGTATACATAATAATTAATGTGTGCTCTTTAATAACCTTTAACTTATTTTCTGACATACATATTAGGTGACCTTTGGTATACATAATAATTAATGTGTGCTCTTTAATAACCTTTAACTTATTTTCTGACATACATATTAGGTGACCTTTCGTATACATAATAATTAATGTGTGCTCTTTAATAACCTTTAACTTATTTTCTGACATACATATTAGGTGACCTTTGGTATACATAATAATTAATGTGTGCTCTTTAATAACCTTTAACTTATTTTCTGACATACATATTAGGTGACCTTTCGTATACATAATAATTAATGTGTGCTCTTTAATAACCTTTAACTTATTTTCTGACATACATATTAGGTGACCTTTCGTATACATAATAATTAATGTGTGCTCTTTAATAACCTTTAACTTATTTTCTGACATACATATTAGGTGACCTTTCGTATACATAATAATTAATGTGTATACTTTAATAACCTTTAACTTATTTTCTGACATACATATTAGGTGACCTTTGGTATACATAATAATTAATGTGTGCTCTTTAATAACCTTTAACTTATTTTCTGACATACATATTAGGTGACCTTTGGTATACATAATAATTAATGTGTGCTCTTTAATAACCTTTAACTTATTTTCTGACATACATATTAGGTGACCTTTGGTATACATAATAATTAATGTGTGCTCTTTAATAACCTTTAACTTATTTTCTGACATACATATTAGGTGACCTTTGGTATACATAATAATTAATGTGTGCTCTTTAATAACCTTTAACTTATTTTCTGACATACATATTAGGTGACCTTTGGTATACATAATAATTAATGTGTGCTCTTTAATAACCTTTAACTTATTTTCTGACATACATATTAGGTGACCGTTCGTATACATAATAATTAATGTGTGCTCTTTAATAACCTTTAACTTATTTTTTCTGACATACATATTAGGTGACCTTTCGTATACATAATAATTAATGTATTAATATTTAATAACCTTTAACTTATTTTCTGACATACATATTAGGTGACCGTTCGTATACATAATAATTAATGTGTGCTCTTTAATAACCTTTAACTTATTTTCTGACATACATATTAGGTGACCGTTCGTATACGTAATAATTAATGTGTGCTCTTTAATAACCTTTAACTTATTTTCTGACATACATATTAGGTGACCTTTCGTATACATAATAATTAATGTGTGCTCTTTAATAACCTTTAACTTATTTTCTGACATACATATTAGGTGACCTTTCGTATACATAATAATTAATGTGTGCTCTTTAATAACCTTTAACTTATTTTCTGACATACATATTAGGTGACCTTTCGTATACATAATAATTAATGTGTGCTCTTTAATAACCTTTTACTTATTTTCTGACATACATATTAGGTGACCGTTCGTATACATAATAATTAATGTGTGCTCTTTAATAACCTTTAACTTATTTTCTGACATACATATTAGGTGACCTTTCGTATACATAATAATTAATGTGTGCTCTTTAATAACCTTTAACTTATTTTCTGACATACATATTAGGTGACCTTTGGTATACATAATAATTAATGTGTGCTCTTTAATAACATTTAACTTATTTTCTGACATACATATTAGGTGACCGTTCGTATACATAATAATTAATGTGTGCTCTTTAATAACCTTTAACTTATTTTCTGACATACATATTAGGTGACCTTTCGTATACATCATAATAATTAATGTGTGCTCTTTAATAACCTTTAACTTATTTTCTGACATACATATTGACCTTTGGTATACATAATAATTAATGTGTGCTCTTTAATAACCTTTAACTTATTTTCTGACATACATATTAGGTGACCGTTCGTATACATAATAATTAATGTGTGCTCTTTAATAACCTTTAACTTATTTTCTGACATACATATTAGGTGACCTTTCGTATACATAATAATTAATGTGTGCTCTTTAATAACCTTTAACTTATTTTCTGACATACATATTAGGTGACCGTTCGTATACATAATAATTAATGTGTGCTCTTTAATAACCTTTAACTTATTTTCTGACATACATATTAGGTGACCGTTCGTATACGTAATAATTAATGTGTGCTCTTTAATAACCTTTAACTTATTTTCTGACATACATATTAGGTGACCTTTCGTATACATAATAATTAATGTGTGCTCTTTAATAACCTTTAACTTATTTTCTGACATACATATTAGGTGACCTTTCGTATACATAATAATTAATGTGTGTGCTCTTTAATAACCTTTAACTTATTTTCTGACATACATATTAGGTGACCTTTCGTATACATAATAATTAATGTGTGCTCTTTAATAACCTTTAACTTATTTTCTGACATACATATTAGGTGACCGTTCGTATACATAATAATTAATGTGTGCTCTTTAATAACCTTTAACTTATTTTCTGACATACATATTGGGTGACCTTTCGTATACATAATAATTAATGTGTGCTCTTTAATAACCTTTAACTTATTTTCTGACATACATATTAGGTGACCTTTGGTATACATAATAATTAATGTGTGCTCTTTAATAACCTTTAACTTATTTTCTGACATACATATTAGGTGACCGTTCGTATACATAATAATTAATGTGTGCTCTTTAATAACCTTTAACTTATTTTCTGACATACATATTAGGTGACCTTTCGTATACATAATAATTAATGTGTGCTCTTTAATAACGCCCCAACTTATTTTCTGACATACATATTAGGTGACCGTTCGTATACATAATAATTAATGTGTGCTCTTTAATAACCTTTAACTTATTTTCTGACATACATATTAGGTGACCTTTCGTATACATAATAATTAATGTGTGCTCTTTAATAACCTTTAACTTATTTTCTGACATACATATTAGGTGACCGTTCGTATACATAATAATTAATGTGTGCTCTTTAATAACCTTTAACTTATTTTCTGACATACATATTGGGTGACCTTTCGTATACATAATAATTAATGTGTGCTCTTTAATAACCTTTAACTTATTTTCTGACATACATATTAGGTGACCTTTCGTATACATAATAATTAATGTGTGCTCTTTAATAACCTTTAACTTATTTTCTGACATACATATTAGGTGACCTTTGGTATACATAATAATTAATGTGTGCTCTTTAATAACCTTTAACTTATTTTCTGACATACATATTGGGTGACCTTTGGTATACATAATAATTAATGTGTGCTCTTTAATAACCTTTAACTTATTTTCTGACATACATATTAGGTGACCTTTGGTATACATAATAATTAATGCGTACTCTTTAATAACCTTTAACTTATTTTCTGACATACATATTAGGTGACCTTTGGTATACACAATAATTAATGTGTGCTCTTTAATAACCTTTAACTTATTTTCTGACATACATATTAGGTGACCTTTCATATACATAATAATTAATGTGTGCTCTTTAATAACCTTTAACTTATTTTCTGACATACATATTAGGTGACCTTTCGTATACATAATAATTAATGTGTGCTCTTTAATAACCTTTAACTTATTTTCTGACATACATATTAGGTGACCTTTCGTATACATAATAATTAATGTGTGCTCTTTAATAACCTTTAACTTATTTTCTGACATACATATTAGGTGACCTTTGGTATACATAATAATTAATGTGTGCTCTTTAATAACCTTTAACTTATTTTCTGACATACATATTAGGTGACCTTTGGTATACGCAATAATTAATGTGTGCTCTTTAATAACCTTTAACTTATTTTCTGACATACATATTGGGTGACCGTTCGTATACATAATAATTAATGTGTGCTCTTTAATAACCTTTAACTTATTTTCTGACATACATATTAGGTGACCTTTGGTATACATAATAATTAATGTGTGCTCTTTAATAACCTTTAACTTATTTTCTGACATACATATTAGGTGACCTTTGGTATACATAATAATTAATGTGTGCTCTTTAATAACCTTTAACTTATTTTCTGACATACATATTAGGTGACCGTTCATTATACATAATAATTAATGTGTGCTCTTTAATAACCTTTAACTTATTTTCTGACATACATATTGGGTGACCTTTCGTATACATAATAATTAATGTGTGCTCTTTAATAACCTTTAACTTATTTTCTGACATACATATTAGGTGACCTTTGGTATACATAATAATTAATGTGTGCTCTTTAATAACCTTTAACTTATTTTCTGACATACATATTAGGTGACCGTTCGTATACATAATAATTAATGTGTAGCTCTTTAATAACCTTTAACTTATTTTCTGACATACATATTAGGTGACCTTTCGTATACATAATAATTAATGTGTGCTCTTTAATAACCTTTAACTTATTTTCTGACATACATATTAGGTGACCTTTCGTATACATAATAATTAATGTGTGCTCTTTAATAACCTTTAACTTATTTTCTGACATACATATTAGGTGACCTTTCGTATACATAATAATTAATGTGTGCTCTTTAATAACCTTTAACTTATTTTCTGACATACATATTAGGTGACCTTTGGTATACATAATAATTAATGTGTGCTCTTTAATAACCTTTAACTTATTTTCTGACATACATATTAGGTGACCTTTGGTATACATAATAATTAATGTGTGCTCTTTAATAACCTTTAACTTATTTTCTGACATACATATTAGGTGACCTTTCGTATACATAATAATTAATGTGTGCTCTTTAATAACCTTTAACTTATTTTCTGACATACATATTAGGTGACCTTTGGTATACATAATAATTAATGTGTGCTCTTTAATAACCTTTAACTTATTTTCTGACATACATATTAGGTGACCGTTCGTATACATAATAATTAATGTGTGCTCTTTAATAACCTTTAACTTATTTTCTGACATACATATTAGGTGACCTTTCGTATACATAATAATTAATGTGTGCTCTTTAATAACCTTTAACTTATTTTCTGACATACATATTAGGTGACCTTTCGTATACATAATAATTAATGTGTGCTCTTTAATAACCTTTAACTTATTTTCTGACATACATATTAGGTGACCTTTGGTATACATAATAATTAATGTGTGCTCTTTAATAACCTTTAACTTATTTTCTGACATACATATTAGGTGACCTTTGGTATACATAATAATTAATGTGTGCTCTTTAATAACCTTTAACTTATTTTCTGACATACATATTAGGTGACCTTTCGTATACATAATAATTAATGTGTGCTCTTTAATAACCTTTAACTTATTTTCTGACATACATATTAGGTGACCTTTGGTATACATAATAATTAATGTGTGCTCTTTAATAACCTTTAACTTATTTTCTGACATACATATTAGGTGACCTTTGGTATACATAATAATTAATGTGAGTAACAACTTTAATAACCTTTAACTTATTTTCTGACATACATATTAGGTGACCTTTCGTATACATAATAATTAATGTGTGCTCTTTAATAACCTTTAACTTATTTTCTGACATACATATTAGGTGACCTTTGGTATACATAATAATTAATGTGTGCTCTTTAATAACCTTTAACTTATTTTCTGACATACATATTAGGTGACCTTTGGTATACATAATAATTAATGTGTGCTCTTTAATAACCTTTAACTTATTTTCTGACATACATATTAGGTGACCTTTCGTATACATAATAATTAATGTGTGCTCTTTAATAACCTTTAACTTATTTTCTGACATACATATTAGGTGACCTTTGGTATACATAATAATTAATGTGTGCTCTTTAATAACCTTTAACTTATTTTCTGACATATATTAGGTGACCTTTCGTATACATAATAATTAATGTGCTCTTTAATAAGCTTTAACTTATTTTCTGACATACATATTAGGTGACCTTTGGTATACATAATAATTAATGTGTGCTCTTTAATAACCTTTAACTTATTTTCTGACATACATATTAGGTGACCTTTCGTATACATAATAATTAATGTGTGCTCTTTAATAACCTTTAACTTATTTTCTGACATACATATTAGGTGACCTTTGGTATACATAATAATTAATGTGGCTTTAATAACCTTTAACTTATTTTCTGACATACATATTAGGTGACCTTTGGTATACATAATAATTAATGTGTGCTCTTTAATAACCTTTAACTTATTTTCTGACATACATATTAGGTGACCTTTCGTATACATAATAATTAATGTGTGCTCTTTAATAACCTTTAACTTATTTTCTGACATACATATTAGGTGACCTTTGGTATACATAATAATTAATGTGTGCTCTTTAATAACCTTTAACTTATTTTCTGACATACATATTAGGTGACCTTTGGTATACATAATAATTAATGTGTGCTCTTTAATAACCTTTAACTTATTTTTTTCTGACATACATATTAGGTGACCTTTCGTATACATAATAATTAATGTGTGCTCTTTAATAACCTTTAACTTATTTTCTGACATACATATTAGGTGACCTTTGGTATACATAATAATTAATGTGTGCTCTTTAATAACCTTTAACTTATTTTCTGACATACATATTAGGTGACCTTTCGTATACATAATAATTAATGTGTGCTCTTTAATAAGCTTTAACTTATTTTCTGACATACATATTAGGTGACCTTTGGTATACATAATAATTAATGTGTGCTCTTTAATAACCTTTAACTTATTTTCTGACATACATATTAGGTGACCTTTCGTATACATAATAATTAATGTGTGCTCTTTAATAACCTTTAACTTATTTTCTGACATACATATTAGGTGACCTTTGGTATACATAATAATTAATGTGTGCTCTTTAATAACCTTTAACTTATTTTCTGACATACATATTAGGTGACCTTTGGTATACATAATAATTAATGTGTGCTCTTTAATAACCTTTAACTTATTTTCTGACATACATATTAGGTGACCTTTCGTATACATAATAATTAATGTGTGCTCTTTAATAACCTTTAACTTATTTTCTGACATACATATTAGGTGACCGTTCGTATACATAATAATTAATGTGTGCTCTTTAATAACCTTTAACTTATTTTCTGACATACATATTAGGTGACCTTTCGTATACATAATAATTAATGTGTGCTCTTTAATAACCTTTAACTTATTTTCTGACATACATATTAGGTGACCTTTGGTATACATAATAATTAATGTGTGCTCTTTAATAACCTTTAACTTATTTTCTGACATACATATTGAGTGACCTTTGGTATACATAATAATTAATGTGTGCTCTTTAATAACCTTTAACTTATTTTCTGACATACATATTAGGTGACCTTTGGTATACATAATAATTAATGTAATGCTCTTTAATAACCTTTAACTTATTTTCTGACATACATATTAGGTGACCTTTCGTATACATAATAATTAATGTGTGCTCTTTAATAACCTTTAACTTATTTTCTGACATACATATTAGGTGACCTTTCGTATACATAATAATTAATGTGTGCTCTTTAATAACCTTTAACTTATTTTCTGACATACATATTAGGTGACCTTTGGTATACATAATAATTAATGTGTGCTCTTTAATAACCTTTAACTTATTTTCTGACATACATATTGAGGTGACCTTTCGTATACATAATAATTAATGTGTGCTCTTTAATAACCTTTAACTTATTTTCTGACATACATATTAGGTGACCGTTCGTATACATAATAATTAATGTGTGCTCTTTAATAACCTTTAACTTATTTTCTGACATACATATTAAATTGACCTTTCGTATACATAATAATTAATGTGTGCTCTTTAATAACCTTTAACTTATTTTCTGACATACATATTGACCTTTAGTATACATAATAATTAATGTGTGCTCTTTAATAACCTTTAACTTATTTTCTGACATACATATTAGGTGACCTTTGGTATACATAATAATTAATGTGTGCTCTTTAATAACCTTTAACTTATTTTCTGACATACATATTAGGTGACCGTTCGTATACATAATAATTAATGTGTGCTCTTTAATAACCTTTAACTTATTTTCTGACATACATATTAGGTGACCTTTGGTATACATAATAATTAATGTGCTCTTTAATAACCTTTAACTTATTTTCTGACATACATATTAGGTGACCTTTGGTATACATAATAATTAATGTGTGCTCTTTAATAACCTTTAACTTATTTTCTGACATACATATTAGGTGACCTTTCGTATACATAATAATTAATGTGTGCTCTTTAATAACCTTTAACTTATTTTCTGACATACATATTAGGTGACCTTTGGTATACATAATAATTAATGTGTGCTCTTTAATAACCTTTAACTTATTTTCTGACATACATATTGGGTGACCTTTGGTATACATAATAATTAATGTGTGCTCTTTAATAACCTTTAACTTATTTTCTGACATACATATTAGGTGACCTTTCGTATACATAATAATTAATGTGTACTCTTTAATAACCTTTAACTTATTTTCTGACATACATATTAGGTGACCTTTGGTATGCATAATAATTAATGTGTGCTCTTTAATAACCTTTAACTTATTTTCTGACATACATATTAGTAACCTTTCATTATACATAATAGTGTGTGTGCTCTTTAATAACCTTTAACTTATTTTCTGACATACATATTAGGTGACCTTTCGTATACATAATAATTAATGTGTGCTCTTTAACAACCTTTAACTTATTTTCTGACATACATATTAGGTGACCTTTGGTATACATAATAGTGTATGTGCTGTAATAACCTTTAACTTATTTTCTGACATACATATTAGGTGACCTTTGGTATACGCTAATAATTAATGTGTGCTCTTTAATAACCTTTAACTTATTTTCTGACATACATATTAGGTGACCTTTCGTATACATAATAATTAATGTGTGCTCTTTAATAACCTTTAACTTATTTTCTGACATACATATTAGGTGACCTTTGGTATACACCATAATAATTAATGTGTGCTCTTTAATAACCTTTAACTTATTTTCTGACATACATATTAGGTGACCGTTCGTATACATAATAATTAATGTGTGCTCTTTAATAACCTTTAACTTATTTTCTGACATACATATTAGGTGATAACAAATTGTCATAATAATTAATGTGTGCTCTTTAATAACCTTTAACTTATTTTCTGACATACATATTAGGTGACCGTTCGTATACATAATAATGTGTGCTCTTTAATAACCTTTAACTTATTTTCTGACATACATATTAGGTGACCTTTCGTATACATAATAATTAATGTGTGCTCTTTAATAACCTTTAACTTATTTTCTGACATACATATTAGGTGACCGTTCGTATACATAATAATTAATGTGTGCTCTTTAATAACCTTTAACTTATTTTCTGACATACATATTAGGTGACCTTTGGTATACATAATAATTAATGTGTGCTCTTTAATAACCTTTAACTTATTTTTCAGCCTTACATATTAGGTGACCTTTGGTATACATAATAATTAATGTGTGCTCTTTAATAACCTTTAACTTATTTTCTGACATACATATTAGGTGACCTTTCGTATACATAATAATTAATGTGTGCTCTTTAATAACCTTTAACTTATTTTCTGACATACATATTAGGTGACCTTTGGTATACGTAATAATTAATGTGTGCTCTTTAATAACCTTTAACTTATTTTCAACATACATATTAGGTGACCTTTCGTATACATAATAATTAATGTGTGCTCTTTAATAACCTTTAACTTATTTTCTGACATACATATTAGGTGACCTTTCGTATACATAATAATTAATGTGTGCTCTTTAATAACCTTTAACTTATTTCTGACGTACATATTAGGTAGCCTTTCGTATACATAATAATTAATGTGTGCTCTTTAATAACCTTTAACTTATTTTCTGACATACATATTAGGTGACCTTTGGTATACATAATAATTAATGTGTGCTCTTTAATAACCTTTAACTTATTTTCTGACATACATATTAGGTGACCTTTGGTATACGCAATAATTAATGTGTGCTCTTTAATAACCTTTAACTTATTTTCTGACATACATATTAGGTGACCGTTCGTATACATAATAATTAATGTGTGCTCTTTAATAACCTTTAACTTATTTTCTGACATACATATTAGGTGACCTTTCGTATACATAATAATTAATGTGTGCTCTTTAATAACCTTTAACTTATTTTCTGACATACATATTAAATTGTCTTTCGTATACATAATAATTAATGTGTGCTCTTTAACTAGCCTTTAACTTATTTTCTGACATACATATTAGGTGACCGTTCGTATACATAATAATTAATGTGTGCTCTTTAATAACCTTTAACTTATTTTCTGACATACATATTAGGTGACCGTTCGTATACATAATAATTAATGTGTGCTCTTTAATAACCTTTAACTTATTTTCTGACATAAATATTAGGTGACCTTTCGTATACATAGCAATTAATGTGTGCTCTTTAATAACCTTTAACTTATTTTCTGACATACATATTAGGTGACCTTTCGTATACATAAATAATTAATGTGTGCTCTTTAATAACCTTTAACTTATTTTCTGACATACATATTAGGTGATAACTTTCGTATACATAATAATTAATGTGTGCTCTTTAATAACCTTTAACTTATTTTCTGACATACATATTAGGTGACCTTTGGTATACATAATAATTAATGTGTGCTCTTTAATAACCTTTAACTTATTTTCTGACATACATATTAGGTGACCGTTCGTATACATAATAATTAATGTGTGCTCTTTAATAACCTTTAACTTATTTTCTGACATACATATTAGGTGACCTTTCGTATACATAATAATTAATGTGTGCTCTTTAATAACCTTTAACTTATTTTCTGACATACATATTAGGTGACCCTTTCGTATACATAATAATTAATGTGTGCTCTTTAATAACCTTTAACTTATTTTCTGACATACATATTAGGTGACCTTTGGTATACATAATAATTAATGTGTGCTCTTTAATAACCTTTAACTTATTTTCTGACATACATATTAGGTGACCGTTCGTATACATAATAATTAATGTGTGCTCTTTAATAACCTTTAACTTATTTTCTGACATACATATTGAGTGACCTTTCGTATACATAATAATTAATGTGTGCTCTTTAATAACCTTTAACTTATTTTCTGACATACATATTAGGTGACCTTTGGTATACATAATAATTAATGTGTGCTCTTTAATAACCTTTAACTTATTTTCTGACATACATATTAGGTGACCGTTCGTATACATAATAATTAATGTGTGCTCTTTAATAACCTTTAACTTATTTTCTGACATATATTTAAGGTGACCTTTCGTATACATAATAATTAATGTGTGCTCTTTAATAACCTTTAACTTATTTTCTGACATGCATATTAGGTGACCTTTCGTATACATAATAATTAATGTGTGCTCTTTAATAACCTTTAGCTTATTTTCTGACATACATATTAAGGTGACCTTTGGTACATAATAATTAATGTGTGCTCTTTAATAACCTTTAACTTATTTTCTGACATACATATTAGGTGACCTTTCGTATACATAATAATTAATGTGTGCTCTTTAATAACCTTTAACTTATTTTCTGACATACATATTAGGTGACCTTTGGTATACATAATAATTAATGTATTAACTCTTTAATAACCTTTAACTTATTTTCTGACATACATATTAGGTGACCTTTAGTATACATAATAATTAATGTGTGCTCTTTAATAACCTTTAACTTATTTTCTGACATACATATTAGGTGACCTTTCGTATACATAATAATTAATGTGTGCTCTTTAATAACCTTTAACTTATTTTCTGACATACATATTAGGTGACCTTTCGTATACATAATAATTAATGTGTGCTCTTTAATAACCTTTAACTTATTTTCTGACATACATATTAGGTGACCTTTGGTATACATAATAATTAATGTGTGCTCTTTAATAACCTTTAACTTATTTTCTGACATACATATTAGGTGACCGTTCGTATACATAATAATTAATGTGTGCTCTTTAATAACCTTTAACTTATTTTCTGACATACATATTAGATGACCTTTCGTATACATAATAATTAATGTGTGCTCTTAATAACCTTTAACTTATTTTCTGACATACATATTAAGGTGACCTTTCGTATACATAATAATTAATGTGTGCTCTTTAATAACCTTTAACTTATTTTCTGACATACATATTAGGTGACCTTTGGTATACATAATAATTAATGTGTGCTCTTTAATAACCTTTAACTTATTTTCTGACATACATATTAGGTGACCTTTCGTATACATAATAATTAATGTGTGCTCTTTAATAACCTTTAACTTATTTTCTGACATACATATTAGGTGACCTTTGGTATACCTCAATAATTAATGTGTGCTCTTTAATAACCCTTTAACTATTTTCTGACATACATATTAGGTGACCTTTCGTATACATAATAATTAATGTGTGCTCTTTAATAACCTTTAACTTATTTTCTGACATACATATTAGGTGACCTTTGGTATACATAATAATTAATGTGTGCTCTTTAATAACCTTTAACTTATTTTCTGACATACATATTAGGTGACCTTTCGTATACATAATAATTAATGTGTGCTCTTTAATAACCTTTAACTTATTTTCTGACATACATATTAGGTGACCTTTGGTATACATAATAATTAATGTGTGCTCTTTAATAACCTTTAACTTATTTTCTGACATACATATTAGGTGACCTTTCGTATACATAATAATTAATGTGTGCTCTTTAATAACCTTTAACTTATTTTCTGACATACATATTAGGTGACCTTTGGTATACATAATAATTAATGTGTGCTCTTTAATAACCTTTAACTTATTTTCTGACATACATATTAGGTGACCTTTCGTATACATAATAATTAATGTGTGCTCTTTAATAACCTTTAACTTATTTTCTGACATACATATTAGGTGACCTTTCGTATACATAATAATTAATGTGTGCTCTTTAATAACCTTTAACTTATTTTCTGACATACATATTAGGTGACCTTTGATATTACATAATAATTAATGTGTGCTCTTTAATAACCTTTAACTTATTTTCTGACATACATATTAGGTGACCTTTGGTATACATAATAATTAATGTGTGCTCTTTAATAACCTTTAACTTATTTTCTGACATACATATTAGGTGACCTTTCGTATACATAATAATTAATGTGTGCTCTTTAATAACCTTTAACTTATTTTCTGACATACATATTAGGTGACCTTTGGTATACATAATAATTAATGTGTGCTCTTTAATAACCTTTAACTTATTTTCTGACATACATATTAGGTGACCTTTCGTATACATAATAATTAATGTAGTAACGCTTTAATAACCTTTAACTTATTTTCTGACATACATATTAGGTGACCTTTGGTATACATAATAATTAATGTGTGCTCTTTAATAACCTTTTACTTATTTTCTGACATACATATTAGGTGACCTTTCGTATACATAATAATTAATGTGTGCTCTTTAATAACCTTTAACTTATTTTCTGACATACATATTAGGTGACCTTTCGTATACATAATAATTAATGTGTGCTCTTTAATAACCTTTAACTTATTTTCTGACATACATATTAGGTGACCTTTGGTATACATAATAATTAATGTGTGCTCTTTAATAACCTTTAACTTATTTTCTGACATACATATTAGGTGACCTTTCGTATACATAATAATTAATGTGTGCTCTTTAATAACCTTTAACTTATTTTCTGACATACATATTAGGTGACCTTTCGTATACATAATAATTAATGTGTGCTCTTTAATAACCTTTAACTTATTTTCTGACATACATATTAGGTGACCTTTCGTATACATAATAATTAATGTGTGCTCTTTAATAACCTTTAACTTATTTTCTGACATACATATTAGGTGACCTTTGGTATACATAATAATTAATGTGTGCTCTTTAATAACCTTTAACTTATTTTCTGACATACATATTAGGTGACCTTTCGTATACATAATAATTAATGTGTGCTCTTTAATAACCTTTAACTTATTTTCTGACATACATATTAGGTGACCTTTCGTATACATAATAATTAATGTGTGCTCTTTAATAACCTTTAACTTATTTTCTGACATACATATTAGGTGACCTTTCGTATACATAATAATTAATGTGTGCTCTTTAATAACCTTTAACTTATTTTCTGACATACATATTAGGTGACCTTTGGTATACATAATAATTAATGTGTGCTCTTTAATAACCTTTAACTTATTTTCTGACATACATATTAGGTGACCGTTCGTATACATAATAATTAATGTGTGCTCTTTAATAACCTTTAACTTATTTTCTGACATACATATTAGGTGACCTTTCGTATACATAATAATTAATGTGTGCTCTTTAATAACCTTTAACTTATTTTCTGACATACATATTAGGTGACCTTTCGTATACATAATAATTAATGTGTGCTCTTTAATAACCTTTAACTTATTTTCTGACATACATATTAGGTGACCTTTGGTATACATAATAATTAATGTGTACTCTTTAATAACCTTTTAACTTATTTTCTGACATACATATTAGGTGATACCTTTCGTATACATAATAATTAATGTGTGCTCTTTAATAACCTTTAACTTATTTTCTGACATACATATTAGGTGACCTTTGGTATACATAATAATTAATGTGTGCTCTTTAATAACCTTTAACTTATTTTCTGACATACATATTAGGTGACCTTTCGTATACATAATAATTAATGTGTGCTCTTTAATAACCTTTAACTTATTTTCTGACATACATATTAGGTGACCTTTCGTATACATAATAATTAATGTGTGCTCTTTAATAACCTTTAACTTATTTTCTGACATACATATTAGGTGACCTTTCGTATACATAATAAGTGTGTGCTCTTTAATAACCTTTAACTTATTTTCTGACATACATATTAGGTGACCTTTGGTATACATAATAATTAATGTGTGCTCTTTAATAACCTTTAACTTATTTTCTGACATACATATTAGGTGACCGTTCGTATACATAATAATTAATGTGTGCTCTTTAATAACCTTTAACTTATTTTCTGACATACATATTAGGTGACCTTTGGTATACATAATAATTAATGTGTGCTCTTTAATAACCTTTAACTTATTTTCTGACATACATATTAGGTGACCTTTCGTATACATAATTAATGTGTGCTCTTTAATAACCTTTAACTTATTTTCTGACATACATATTAGGTGACCTTTCGTATACATAATAATTAATGTGTGCTCTTTAATAACCTTTAACTTATTTTCTGACATACATATTAGGTGACCTTTCGTATACATAATAATTAATGTGTGCTCTTTAATAACCTTTAACTTATTTTCTGACATACATATTAGGTGACCTTTCGTATACATAATAATTAATGTGTGCTCTTTAATAACCTTTAACTTATTTTCTGACATACATATTAGGTGACCTTTCGTATACATAATAATTAATGTGTGCTCTTTAATAACCTTTAACTTATTTTCTGACATACATATTAGGTGACCTTTCGTATACATAATAATTAATGTGTGCTCTTTAATAACCTTTAACTTATTTTCTGACATACATATTAGGTGACCTTTCGTATATACATAATAATTAATGTGTGCTCTTTAATAACCTTTAACTTATTTTCTGACATACATATTAGGTGACCTTTCGTATACATAATAATTAATGTGTACTCTTTAATAACCTTTAACTTATTTTCTGACATACATATTAGGTGACCTTTGGTATACATAATAATTAATGTGTGCTCTTTAATAACCTTTAACTTATTTTCTGACATACATAATGGAAGCCTTTCGTATACATAATAATTAATGTGCATGCTCTTTAATAACCTTTAACTTATTTTCTGACATACATATTAGGCGATCGACCTTTCGTATACATAATAATTAATGTGTGCTCTTTAATAACCTTTAACTTATTTTCTGACATACATATTAGGTGACCTTTCGTATACATAATAATTAATGTGTGCTCTTTAATAACCTTTAACTTATTTTCTGACATACATATTAGGTGACCTTTCGTATACATAATAATTAATGTGTGCTCTTTAATAACCTTTTAACTTATTTTCTGACATACATATTAGGTGACCTTTCGTATACATAATAATTAATGTGTGCTCTTTAATAACCTTTAACTTATTTTCTGACATACATATTAGGTGACCTTTCGTATACATAATAATTAATGTGTGCTCTTTAATAACCTTTAACTTATTTTCTGACATACATATTAGGTGACCTTTCGTATACATAATAATTAATGTGTGCTCTTTAATAACCTTTAACTTATTTTCTGACATACATATTAGGTGACCTTTGGTATACATAATAATTAATGTGTGCTCTTTAATAACCTTTGCTTATTTTCTGACATACATATTGAGTGACCGTTCGTATACATAATAATTAATGTGTGCTCTTTAATAACCTTTAACTTATTTTCTGACATACATATTAGGTGACCTTTGGTATACATAATAATTAGTAATGACTAACTCTTTAATAACCTTTAACTTATTTTCTGACATACATATTAGGTGACCTTTCGTATACATAATAATTAATGTGTGCTCTTTAATAACCTTTAACTTATTTTCTGACATACATATTAGGTGACCTTTCGTATACATAATAATTAATGTGTGCTCTTTAATAACCTTTAACTTATTTTCTGACATACATATTAGGTGACCTTTCGTATACATAATAATTAATGTGCTCTTTAATAACCTTTAACTTATTTTCTGACATACATATTAGGTGACCTTTGGTATACATAATAATTAATGTGTGCTCTTTAATAACCCAACTTATTTTCTGACATACATATTAGGTGACCGTTCGTATACATAATAATTAATGTGTGCCCTTTAATAACCTTTAACTTATTTTCTGACATACATATTAGGTGACCTTTGGTATACATAATAATTAATGTGTGCTCTTTAATAACCTTTAACTTATTTTCTGACATACATATTAGGTGACCTTTGGTATACATAATAATTAATGTGTGCTCTTTAATAACCTTTAACTTATTTTCTGACATACATATTAGGTGACCGTTCGTATACATAATAATTAATGTGTGCTCTTTAATAACCTTTAACTTATTTTCTGACATATATTAGTGAAGCCTTTGGTATACATAATAATTAATGTGTGCTCTTTAATAACCTTTAACTTATTTTCTGACATACATATTAGGTGACCTTTCGTATACATAATAATTAATGTGTGCTCTTTAATAACCTTTAACTTATTTTCTGACGCCCATATTAGGTGACCGTTCGTATACCATAATAATTAATGTGTGCTCTTTAATAACCTTTAACTTATTTTCTGACATACATATTAATTGACCTTTGGTATACATAATAATTAATGTGTGCTCTTTAATAACCTTTAACTTATTTTCTGACATACATATTAGGTGACCTTTCGTATACGCAATAATTAATGTGTGCTCTTTAATAACCTTTAACATATTTTCTGACATACATATTAGGTGACCTTTGGTATACACTAATTAATGTGTGCTCTTTAATAACCTTTAACTTATTTTCTGACATACATATTGGGTGACCTTTGGTATACATAATAATTAATGTGTGCTCTTTAATAACCTTTAACTTATTTTCTGACATACATATTAGGTGACCTTTCGTATACATAATAATTAATGTGTGCTCTTTAATAACCTTTAACTTATTTTCTGACATACATATTAGGTGACCGTTCGTATACATAATAATTAATGTGTGCTCTTTAATAACCTTTAACTTATTTTCTGACATACATATTAGGTGACCTTTCGTATACATAATAATTAATGTGTGCTCTTTAATAACTGCTAACTTATTTTCTGACATACATATTAGGTGACCTTTCGTATACATAATAATTAATGTGTGCTCTTTAATAACCTTTAACTTATTTTCTGACATACATATTAGGTGACCTTTCGTATACATAATAATTAATGTATGTGCTCTTTAATAACCTTTAACTTATTTTCTGACATACATATTAGGTGACCTTTGGTATACATAATAATTAATGTGTGCTCTTTAATAACCTTTAACTTATTTTCTGACATACATATTAGGTGACCGTTCGTATACATAATAATTAATATTGTGCTCTTTAATAACCTTTAACTTATTTTCTGACATACATATTAGGTGACCTTTGGTATACATAATAATTAATGTGTGCTCTTTAATAACCTTTAACTTATTTTCTGACATACATATTAGGTGACCGTTCGTATACATAATAATTAATGTGTGCTCTTTAATAACCTTTAACTTATTTTCTGACATACATATTGGGTGACCTTTCGTATACATAATAATTAATGTGTGCTCTTTAATAACTTTAACTAACTTATTTTCTGACATACATATTAGGTGACCTTTCGTATACATAATAATTAATGTGTGCTCTTTAATAACCTTTAACTTATTTTCTGACATACATATTAGGTGACCTTTCGTATACATAATAATTAATGTGTGCTCTTTAATAACCTTTAACTTATTTTCTGACATACATAATATTGGGTGACCTTTCGTATGCATAATAATTAATGTGTGCTCTTTAATAACCTTTTAACTTATTTTCTGACATACATATTAGGTGACCTTTGGTATACATAATAATTAATGTGTGCTCTTTAATAACCTTTAACTTATTTTCTGACATACATATTAGGTGACCGTTCGTATACATAATAATTAATGTGTGCTCTTTAATAACCTTTAACTTATTTTCTGACATACATATTAGGTGACCTTTCGTATACATAATAATTAATGTGTGCTCTTTAATAACCTTTAACTTATTTTCTGACATACATATTAGGTGACCTTTCGTATACATAATAATTAATGTGTGCTCTTTAATAACCTTTAACTTATTTTCTGACATACATATTAGAGTGACCTTTTGGTATACATAATAATTAATGTGTGCTCTTTAATAACCTTTAACTTATTTTCTGACATACATATTAGGTGACCGTTCGTATACATAATAATTAATGTGTGCTCTTTAATAACCTTTAACTTATTTTCTGACATACATATTAGGTGACCTTTGGTATACATAATAATTAATGTGTGCTCTTTAATAACCTTTAACTTATTTGACATACATATTAGGTGACCTTTCGTATACATAATAATTAATGTGTGCTCTTTAATAACCTTTAACTTATTTTCTGACATACATATTAGGTGACCTTTGGTATACATAATAATTAATGTGTGCTCTTTAATAACCTTTAACTTATTTTCTGACATACATATTAGGTGACCTTTGGTATACATAATAATTAATGTATTGCTCTTTAATAACCTTTAACTTATTTTCTGACATACATATTAGGTGACCTTTGGTATACATAATAATTAATGTGTGCTCTTTAATAACCTTTAACTTATTTTCTGACATACATATTAGGTGACCGTTCGTATACATAATAATTAATGTGTGCTCTTTAATAACCTTTAACTTATTTTCTGACATACATATTAGGTGACCTTTGGTATACATAATAATTAATGTGTGCTCTTTAATAACCTTTAACTTATTTTCTGACATACATATTAGGTGACCTTTCGTATACATAATAGTTAATGTGTGCTCTTTAATAACCTTTAACTTATTTTCTGACATACATATTAGGTGACCTTTCGTATACATAATAATTAATGTGTGCTCTTTAATAACCTTTAACTTATTTTCTGACATACATATTAGGTGACCTTTGGTATACATAATAATTAATGTGTGCTCTTTAATAACCTTTAACTTATTTTCTGACATACATATTAGGTGACCTTTCGTATACATAATAATTAATGTGCTGCTCTTTAATAACCTTTAACTTATTTTCTGACATACATATTAGGTGACCTTTCGTATACATAATAATTAATGTGTGCTCTTTAATAACCTTTAACTTATTTTCTGACATACATATTAGGTGACCTTTCGTATACATAATAATTAATGTGTGCTCTTTAATAACCTTTAACTTATTTTCTGACATACATATTAGGTGACCTTTGGTATACATAATAATTAATGTGTGCTCTTTAATAACCTTTAACTTATTTTCTGACATACATATTAGGTGACCTTTCGTATACATAATAATTAATGTGTGCTCTTTAATAACCTTTAACTTATTTTCTGACATACATATTAGGTGACCTTTCGTATACATAATAATTAATGTGTGCTCTTTAATAACCTTTAACTTATTTTCTGACATACATATTAGGTGACCTTTGGTATACATAATAATTAATGTGTGCTCTTTAATAACCTTTAACTTATTTTCTGACATACATATTAGGTGACCTTTCGTATACATAATAATTAATGTGTGCTCTTTAATAACCTTTAACTTATTTTCTGACATACATATTAGGTGACCTTTCGTATACATAATAATTAATGTGCTCTTTAATAACCTTTAACTTATTTTCTGACATACATATTAGGTGACCTTTGGTATACATAATAATTAATGTGTACTCTTTAATAACCTTTAACTTATTTTCTGACATACATATTAGGTGACCTTTGGTATACATAATAATTAATGTGTGCTCTTTAATAACCTTTAACTTATTTTCTGACATACATATTAGGTGACCGTTCGTATACATAATAATTAATGTGTGCTCTTTAATAACCTTTCGCTTATTTTCTGACATGCATATTGGGTGACCTTTGGTATACATAATAATTAATGTGTGCTCTTTAATAACCTTTAACTTATTTTCTGACATACATATTAGGTGACCTTTCGTATACATAATAATTAATGTGTGCTCTTTAATAACCTTTAACTTATTTTCTGACATACATATTAGGTGACCTTTCGTATACATAATAATTAATGTGTGCTCTTTAATAACCTTTAACTTATTTTCTGACATACATATTAGGTGACCTTTGGTATACATAATAATTAATGTGTGCTCTTTAATAACCTTTAACTTATTTTCTGACATACATATTAGGTGACCTTTCGTATACATAATAATTAATGTAATATGTTGCAACTAACCTTTAACTTATTTTCTGACATACATATTAGGTGACCTTTCGTATACATAATAATTAATGTGCTCTTTAATAACCTTTGCTTATTTTCTGACATACATATTAGGTGACCTTTGGTATACATAATAATTAATGTGTGCTCTTTAATAACCTTTAACTTATTTTCTGACATACATATTAGGTGACCTTTGGTATACATAATAATTAATGTGTGCTCTTTAATAACCTTTAGCTTATTTTCTGACATACATATTAGGTGACCTTTCGTATACATAATAATTAATGTGTGCTCTTTAATAACCTTTAACTTATTTTCTGACATACATATTAGGTGACCTTTCGTATACATAATAATTAATGTGTGCTCTTTAATAACCTTTAACTTATTTTCTGACATACATATTAGGTGACCTTTGGTATACATAATAATTAATGTGTGCTCTTTAATAACTTTTAACATTTTCTGACATACATATTAGGTGACCTTTCGTATACATAATTAATGTGTGCTCTTTAATAACAACGCTAACTTATTTTCTGACATACATATTAGGTGACCTTTCGTATACATAATAATTAATGTGTGCTCTTTAATAACCTTTAACTTATTTTCTGACATACATATTAGGTGACCTTTCGTATACATAATAATTAATGTGTACTCTTTAATAACCTTTAACTTATTTTCTGACATACATATTAGGTGACCTTTGGTATACATAATAATTAATGTGTGCTCTTTAATAACCTTTAACTTATTTTCTGACATACATATTAGGTGACCTTTCGTATACATAATAATTAATGTGTGCTCTTTAATAACCTTTAACTTATTTTCTGACATACATATTAGGTGACCTTTGGTATACATAATAATTAATGTGTGCTCTTTAATAACCTTTAACTTATTTTCTGACATACATATTAGGTGACCTTTCGTATACATAATAATTAATGTGTGCTCTTTAATAACCTTTAACTTATTTTCTGACATACATATTAGGTGACCTTTGGTATACATAATAATTAATGTGTGCTCTTTAATAACCTTTAACTTATTTTCTGACATACATATTAGGTGACCTTTCGTATACATAATAATTAATGTGTATTGCTCTTTAATAACCTTTAACTTATTTTCTGACATACATATTAGGTGACCTTTCGTATACATAATAATTAATGTGTGCTCTTTAATAACCTTTAACTTATTTTCTGACATACATATTGGGTGACCTTTCGTATACATAATAATTAATGTGTGCTCTTTAATAACCTTTAACTTATTTTCTGACATACATATTAGGTGACCTTTGGTATACATAATAATTAATGTATGCTCTTCTAATAACCTTTAACTTATTTTCTGACATACATATTAGGTGACCTTTCGTATACATAATAATTAATGTGTGCTCTTTAATAACCTTTAACTTATTTTCTGACATACATATTAGGTGACCTTTCGTATACATAATAATTAATGTGTGCTCTTTAATAACCTTTAATATTTTCTGACATACATATTAGGTGACCTTTGGTATACATAATAATTAATGTGTGCTCTTTAATAACCTTTAACTTATTTTCTGACATACATATTAGGTGACCTTTCGTATACATAATAATTAATGTATGTGCTCTTTAATAACCTTTAACTTATTTTCTGACATACATATTAGGTGACCTTTCGTATACATAATAATTAATGTGTGCTCTTTAATAACCTTTTACTTTATTTTCTGACATACATATTGAGTGACCTTTGGTATACATAATAATTAATGTGTGCTCTTTAATAACCTTTAACTTATTTTCTGACATACATATTAGGTGACCTTTGGTATACATAATAATTAATGTGTGCTCTTTAATAACCTTTAACTTATTTTCTGACATACATATTAGGTGACCGTTCGTATACATAATAATTAATGTGTGCTCTTTAATAACCTTTAACTTATTTTCTGACATACATATTAGGTGACCTTTGGTATACATAATAATTAATGTGTGCTCTTTAATAACCTTTAACTTATTTTCTGACATACATATTAGGTGACCTTTCGTATACATAATAATTAATGTGTGCTCTTTAATAACCTTTAACTTATTTTCTGACATACATATTAGGTGACCTTTCGTATACATAATAATTAATGTGTGCTCTTTAATAACCTTTAACTTATTTTCTGACATACATATTGGAGTGACCTTTGGTATACATAATAATTAATGTGTGCTCTTTAATAACCTTTAACTTATTTTCTGACATACATATTAGGTGACCTTTGGTATACATAATAATTAATGTGTGCTCTTTAATAACCTTTAACTTATTTTTCTGACATACATATTAGGTGACCTTTCGTATACATAATAATTAATGTGTGCTCTTTAATAACCTTTAACTTATTTTCTGACATACATATTAGGTGACCTTTCGTATACATAATAATTAATGTGTGCTCTTTAATAACCTTTAACTTATTTTCTGACATACATATTAGGTGACCTTTGGTATACATAAAAATTAATGTGTGCTCTTTAATAACCTTTAACTTATTTTCTGACATACATATTAGGTGACCTTTCGTATACATAATAATTAATGTGTGCTCTTTAATAACCTTTAACTTATTTTCTGACATACATATTGAGTGACCTTTCGTATACATAATAATTAATGTGTGCTCTTTAATAACCTTTAACTTATTTTCTGACATACATATTAGGTGACCTTTGGTATACATAATAATTAATGTGTGCTCTTTAATAACCTTTAACTTATTTTCTGACATACATATTAGGTGACCTTTGGTATACATAATAATTAATGTGTGCTCTTTAATAACCTTTAACTTATTTTCTGACATGCATATTAGGTGACCTTTGGTATACATAATAATTAATGTGTGCTCTTTAATAACCTTTAACTTATTTTCTGACATACATATTAGGTGACCTTTCGTATACATAATAATTAATGTGTGCTCTTTAATAACCTTTAACTTATTTTCTGACATACATATTAGGTGACCTTTCGTATACATAATAATTAATGTGTATCTTTTATGTGCCCAACTTATTTTCAAGCATACATATTAGGTGACCTTTGGTATACATAATAATTAATGTGTGCTCTTTAATAACCTTTAACTTATACAGCATACATATTAGGTGACCTTTGGTATACATAATAATTAATGTGTGCTCTTTAATAACCTTTAACTTATTTTCTGACATACATATTAGGTAGACTTTCGTATACATAATAATTAATGTATTGCTCTTTAATAACCTTTAACTTATTTTTCTGACATACATATTAGGTGACCTTTCGTATACATAATAATTAATGTGCTCTTTAATAACGCTTTAACTTATTTTCTGACATACATAGGTGACCTTTGGTATACATAATAATTAATGTGTGCTCTTTAATAACCTTTAACTTATTTTCTGACATACATATTAGGTGACCTTTCGTATACATAATTAATGTGTGCTCTTTAATAACCTTTAACTTATTTTCTGACATACATATTAGGTGACCTTTGGTATACATAATAATTAATGTGTGCTCTTTAATAACCTTTAACTTATTTTCTGACATACATATTAGAGTGACCTTTCGTATACATAATAATTAATGTGTGCTCTTTAATAACCTTTAACTTATTTTCTGACATACATATTAGGTGACCTTTGGTATACATAATAATTAATGTGTGCTCTTTAACCTTTAACTTATTTTCCTGACATACATATTAGGTGACCTTTGGTATACATAATAATTAATGTGTGCTCTTTAATAACCTTTAACTTATTTTCTGACATACATATTAGGTGACCTTTGGTATACATAATAATTAATGTGTACTCTTTAACCAACCTTCTTTCTGACATACATATTAGGTGACCTTTTGGTATACATAATAATTAATGTGTGCTCTTTAATAACCTTTAACTTATTTTCTGACATACATATTAGGTGATATACAGTATACATAATAATTAATGTGTGCTCTTTAATAACCTTTAACTTATTTTCTGACATACATATTAGGTGACCGTTCGTATACATAATAATTAATGTGTGCTCTTTAATAACCTTTAACTTATTTTCTGACATACATATTAGGTGACCTTTGGTATACACATAATAATTAATGTGTGCTCTTTAATAACCTTTAACTTATTTTCTGACATACATATTAGGTGACCTTTCGTATACATAATAATTAATGTGTGCTCTTTAATAACCTTTAACTTATTTTCTGACATACATATTAGGTGACCTTTCGTATACATAATAATTAATGTGTGCTCTTTAATAACCTTTAACTTATTTTCTGACATACATATTAGGTGACCTTTGGTATACATAATAATTAATGTGTGCTCTTTAATAACCTTTAACTGACCTTCTGACATACATATTAGGTGACCTTTCGACATGCACATAATAATTAATGTGTGCTCTTTAATAACCTTTAACATTTTTCTGACATACATATTAGGTGACCTTTCGTATACATAATAGGTAATGTGTACTCTTTAATAACCTTTAACTTATTTTCTGACATACATATTGATGACCTTTCGTATACATAATAATTAATGTGCTCTTTAATAACCTTTAACTTATTTTTGACATACATATTAGGTGACCTTTAGTATACATAATAATTAATGTGTGCTCTTTAATAACCTTTAACTTATTTTCTGACATACATATTAGGTGACCTTTCGTATACATAATAATTAATGTGTGCTCTTTAATAACCTTTAACTTATTTTCTGACATACATATTAGGTGACCTTTCGTATACATAATAATTAATGTGTGCTCTTTAATAACCTTTAACTTATTTTCTGACATACATATTGGGTGACCTTTGGTATACATAATAATTAATGTGTGCTCTTTAATAACACTTAACTTATTTTCTGACATACATATTAGGTGACCTTTCGTATACATAATAATTAATGTGTGCTCTTTAATAACCTTTAACTTATTTTCTGACATACATATTAGGTGACCTTTCGTATACATAATAATTAATGTGTGCTCTTTAATAACCGCTGTATTTTCTGACATACATATTAGGTGACCTTTGGTATACATAATAATTAATGTGTGCTCTTTAATAACCTTTAACTTATTTTCTGACATACATATTAGGTGACCTTTGGTATACATAATAATTAATGTGTGCTCTTTAATAACCTTTAACTTATTTTCTGACATACATATTAGGTGACCATTAGTATACATAATAATTAATGTGTATCTTTAATAACCTTTAACTTATTTTCTGACATACATGGTAAAAAGGTGACCTTTGGTATACATAATAATTAATGTGTGCTCTTTAATAACCTTTTAACTTATTTTCTGACATACATATTAGGTGACCTTTTCCATTATACCTTAATAATTAATGTGTGCTCTTTAATAACCTTTAACTTATTTTCTGACATACATATTAGGTGACCTTTCGTATACATAATAATTAATGTGTGCTCTTTAATAACCTTTAACTTATTTTCTGACATACATATTAGGTGGCCTTTCGTATACGCAGCATAGATTAATGTGTGCTCTTTAATAACCTTTAACTTATTTTCTGACATACATATTAGGTGACCTTTGGTATACATAATAATTAATGTGTACTCTTTAATAACCTTTAACTTATTTTCTGACATACATATTAGGTGACCTTTCGTATACATAATAATTAATGTGTGCTCTTTAATAACCTTTAACTTATTTTCTGACATACATATTAGGTGACCTTTCGTATACATAATAATTAATGTGTGCTCTTTAATAACCTTTAACTTATTTTCTGACATACATATTAGGTGACCTTTGGTATACATAATAATTAATGTGTGCTCTTTAATAACCTTTAACTTATTTTCCCAATAACATATTAGGTGACCTTTCGTATACATAATAATTAATGTGTGCTCTTTAATAACCTTTAACTTATTTTCTGACATACATATTAGGTGACCTTTGGTATATAACTGTTAATGTGTGCTCTTTAATAACCTTTAGCTTATTTTCTGACATACATATTAGAGTGACCTTTCGTATACATAATAATTAATGTGTGCTCTTTAATAACCTTTAACTTATTTTCTGACATACATATTAGGTGACCTTTCGTATACATAATAATTAATGTGTGCTCTTTAATAACCTTTAACTTATTTTCTGACATACATATTAGGTGACCTTTCGTATACATAATAATTAATGTGTGCTCTTTAATAACCTTTAACTTATTTTCTGACATACATATTAGGTGACCTTTCGTATACATAATAATTAATGTGTGCTCTTTAATAACCTTTAACTGTTTCTGACATACATATTAGGTGACCTTTCGTATGCATAATAATTAATGTGTGCTCTTTAATAACCTTTAACTTATTTTCTGACATACATATTGAGTGACCTTTGGTATACATAATAATTAATGTGTGCTCTTTAATAACCTTGCTTATTTTCTGACATACATATTAGGTGACCTTTCGTATACATAATAATTAATGTGTGCTCTTTAATAACCTTTAACTTATTTTCTGACATACATATTAGGTGACCTTTCGTATACATAATAATTAATGTGTGCTGTGCTCTTTAATAACTTTTAACTTATTTTCTGACATACATATTAGGTGACCTTTCGTATACATAATAATTAATGTATGCTCTTTAATAACCTTTAACTTATTTTCTGACATACATATTAGGTGACCTTTCGTATACATAATTAATGTGTGCTCTTTAATAACCTTTAACTTATTTTCTGACATACATATTAGGTGACCTTTGGTATACATAATAATTAATGTGTGCTCTTTAATAACCTTTAACTTATTTTCTGACATACATATTAGGTGACCTTTCGTATACATAATAATTAATGTGTGCTCTTTAATAACCTTTAACTTATTTTCTGACATACATATTAGGTGACCTTTCGTATACATAATAATTAATGTGTGCTCTTTAATAACCTTTAACTTATTTTCTGACATACATATTAGGTGACCTTTGGTATACATAATAATTAATGTGTGCTCTTTAATAACCTTTAACTTATTTTCTGACATACATATTAGGTGACCTTTCGTATGCATAATAATTAATGTGTGCTCTTTAATAACCTTTAACTTATTTTCTGACATACATATTAGGTGACCTTTCGTATACATAATAATTAATGTGTGCTCTTTAATAACCTTTAACTTATTTTCTGACATACATATTAGGTGACCTTTGGTATACATAATAATTAATGTGTACTCTTTAATAACCTTTAACTTATTTTCTGACATACATATTAGGTGACCTTTCGTATACATAATAATTAATGTGTGCTCTTTAATAACCTTTAACTTATTTTCTGACATACATATTAGGTGACCTTTCGTATACATAATAATTAATGTGTGCTCTTTAATAACCTTTAACTTATTTTCTGACATACATATTAGGTGACCTTTGGTATACATAATAATTAATGTGTGCTCTTTAATAACCTTTAACTTATTTTCTGACATACATATTAGGTGACCTTTGGTATACATAATAATTAATGTGTGCTCTTTAATAACCTTTAACTTATTTTCTGACATACATATTAGGTGATCGTTCGTATACATAATAATTAATGTGTGCTCTTTAATAACCTTTAACTTATTTTCTGACATACATATTAGGTGACCTTTGGTATACATAATAATTAATGTGTGCTCTTTAATAACCTTTAACTTATTTTCTGACATACATATTAGGTGACCTTTCGTATACATAATAATTAATGTGTGCTCTTTAATAACCTTCAACTTATTTTCTGTATACATATTAGGTGACCTTTCGTATACATAATAATTAATGTGTGCTCTTTAATAACCTTTAACTTATTTTCTGACATACATATTAGGTGACCGTTCGTATACATAATAATTAATGTGTGCTCTTTAATAACCTTTAACTTATTTTCTGACATACATATTAGGTGACCTTTCGTATACATAATAATTAATGTGTGCTCTTTAATAACCTTTAACTTATTTTCTGACATACATATTAGGTGACCTTTCGTATACATAATAATTAATGTGTATAACTTTAATAACCTTTAACTTATTTTCTGACATACATATTAGGTGACCTTTCGTATATAATAATTAATGTGTGCTCTTTAATAACCTTTAACTTATTTTCTGACATACATATTAGGTGACCTTTCGTATACATAATAATTAATGTGTACTCTTTAATAACCTTTAACTTATTTTCTGACATACATATTAGGTGACCTTTCGTATACATAATAATTAATGTGTGCTCTTTAATAACCTTTAACTTATTTTCTGACATACATATTAGGTGACCGTTCGTATACATAATAATTAATGTGTGCTCTTTAATAACCTTTAACTTATTTTCTGACATGCATATTAGGTGACCGTTCATTATACATAATAATTAATGTGTGCTCTTTAATAACCTTTAACTTATTTTCTGACATACATATTAGGTGACCTTTCGTATACATAATAATTAATGTGTGCTCTTTAATAACCTTTAACTTATTTTCTGACATACATATTAGGTGACCTTTGGTATACATAATAATTAATGTGTGCTCTTTAATAACCTTTAACTTATTTTCTGACATACATATTAGGTGACCTTTAGTATACATAATAATTAATGTGTGCTCTTTAATAATATTGCTTATTTTCTGACATACATATTAGGTGACCTTTCGTATACACCATCCATTAATGTGTGCTCTTTAATAACCTTTAACTTATTTTCTGACATACATATTAGGTGACCTTTCGTATACGCAATAATTAATGTGTGCTCTTTAATAACCTTTAACTTATTTTCTGACATACATATTAGGTGACCTTTGGTATACATAATAATTAATGTGTGCTCTTTAATAACCTTTAACTTATTTTCTGACATACATATTAGGTGACCTTTGGTATACATAATAATTAATGTGTCTCTTTAATAACCTTTAACTTATTTTCTGACATACATATTAGGTGACCTTTGGTATACATAATAATTAATGTATGCTCTTTAATAACCTTTAACTTATTTTCTGACATACATATTAGAGTGACCTTTGGTATACATAATAATTAATGTGTGCTCTTTAATAACCTTTAACTTATTTTCTGACATACATATTAGGTGACCTTTCGTATACATAATAATTAATGTGTGCTCTTTAATAGCCTTCAACTTATTTTCTGACATACATATTAGGTGACCTTTCGTATACATAATAATTAATGTGTGCTCTTTAATAACCTTTAACTTATTTTCTGACATACATATTAGGTGACCTTTGGTATACATAATAATTAATGTGTGCTCTTTAATAACCTTTAACTTATTTTCTGACATACATATTAGGTGACCTTTGGTATACATAATAATTAATGTGTGCTCTTTAATAACCTTTAACTTATTTTCTGACATACACATATTAGGTGACCTTTGGTATACATAATAATTAATGTATTAACTTAATAACCTTTAACTTATTTTCTGACATACATATTAGGTGAACTTTCGCATACATAATAATTAATGTGTGCTCTTTAATAACCTTTAACTTATTTTCTGACATACATATTAGGTGACCTTTCGTATACATAATAATTAATGTGTGCTCTTTAATAACCTTTAACTTATTTTCTGACATACATAATGGTGACCTTTGGTATACATAATAATTAATGTGTGCTCTTTAATAACCTTTAACTTATTTTCTGACATACATATTGAGTGACCTTTCGTATACATAATAATTAATGTGTGCTCTTTAATAACCTTTAACTTATTTTTCGACATACATATTAGGTGACGTACAATTATACATAATAATTAATGTGTGCTCTTTAATAACCTTTAACTTATTTTCTGACATACATATTAGGTGACCTTTCGTATACATAATAATTAATGTGTGCTCTTTAATAACCTTTAACTTATTTTCTGACATACATATTAGAGTGACCTTTGGTATACATAATAATTAATGTGTGCTCTTTAATAACCTTTAACTTATTTTCTGACATACATATTAGGTGACCTTTGGTAGCCATAATAATTAATGTGTGCTCTTTAATAACCTTTAACTTATTTTCTGACATACATATTAGGTGACCTTTCGTATACGCAATAATTAATGTGTGCTCTTTAATAACCTTTAACTTATTTTCTGACATACATATTAGGTGACCTTTGGTATACATAATAATTAATGTGTGCTCTTTAATAACCTTTTAACTTATTTTCTGACATACATATTAGGTGACCGTTCGTATACATAATAATTAATGTGTGCTCTTTAATAACCTTTAACTTATTTTCTGACATACATATTAGGTGACCGTTCGTATACATAATAATTAATGTGTGCTCTTTAATAACCTTTAACTTATTTTCTGACATACATATTAGGTGACCTTTGGTATACATAATAATTAATGTGTGCTCTTTAATAACCTTTAACTTATTTTCTGACATACATATTAGGTGACCTTTCGTATACATAATAATTAATGTGTGCTCTTTAATAACCTTTAACTTATTTTCTGACATACATATTAGGTGACCTTTGGTATACATAATAATTAATGTGTGCTCTTTAATAACCTTTAACTTATTTTCTGACATACATATTAGGTGACCGTTCGTATACATAATAATTAATGTGTGCTCTTTAATAACCTTTAACTTATTTTCTGACATACATATTAGGTGACCTTTCGTATACATAATAATTAATGGGTGCTCTTTAATAACCTTTAACTTATTTTCTGACATACATATTAGGTGACCTTTGGTATACATAATAATTAATGTGTGCTCTTTAATAACCTTTAACTTATTTTCTGACATACATATTAGGTGACCTTTCGTATACATAATAGTATGTGTACTCTTTAATAACCTTTAACTTATTTTCTGACATACATATTAGGTGACCTTTCGTATACATAATAATTAATGTGTGCTCTTTAATAACCTTTAACTTATTTTCTGACATACATATTAGGTGACCTTTGGTATACATAATAATTAATGTGTGCTCTTTAATAACCTTTAACTTATTTTCTGACATACATATTAGGTGACCTTTCGTATACATAATAATTAATGTGTGCTCTTTAATAACCTTTAACTTATTTTCTGACATACATATTAGGTGACCTTTGGTATACATAATAATTAATGTGTGCTCTTTAATAACCTTTAACTTATTTTCTGACACATATTAGGTGACCTTTCGTATACATAATAATTAATGTGTGCTCTTTAATAACCTTTAACTTATTTTCTGACATACATATTAGGTGACCGTTCGTATACATAATAATTAATGTGTGCTTTACAATAACCTTTAACTTATTTTCTGACATACATATTAGGTGACCTTTGGTATACATAATAATTAATGTGTGCTCTTTAATAACCTTTAACTTATTTTCTGACATACATATTAGGTGACCTTTCGTATACATAATAATTAATGTGTGCTCTTTAATAACCTTTAACTTATTTTCTGACATACATATTAGGTGACCTTTTTCGTATACATAATAATAATTAATGTGTGCTCTTTAATAACCTTTAACTTATTTTCTGACATACATATTAGGTGACCTTTGGTATACATAATAATTAATACGTATGCTCTTTAATAACCTTTAACTTATTTTCTGACATACATATTAGGTGACCTTTCGTATACATAATAATTAATGTGTGCTCTTTAATAACCTTTAACTTATTTTCTGACATACATATTAGGTGACCTTTCGTATACATAATAATTAATGTGTGCTCTTTAATAACCTTTAACTTATTTTCTGACATACATATTAGGTGACCTTTCGTATACATAATAATTAATGTGTGCTCTTTAATAACCTTTAACTTATTTTCTGACGTACATATTAGGTGACCTTTCGTATACATAATAATTAATGTGTGCTCTTTAATAACCTTTAACTTATTTTCTGACATACATATTAGGTGACCTTTCGTATACATAATAATTAATGTGTGCTCTTTAATAACATTTAACTTATTTTCTGACATACATATTAGGTGACCTTTCGTATACATAATAATTAATGTGTGCTCTTTAATAACCTTTAACTTATTTTCTGACATACATATTAGGTGACCTTTCGTATACATAATAATTAATGTGTGCTCTTTAATAACTTTAACTTATTTTCTGACATACATATTAGGTGACCTTTGGTATACATAATAATTAATGTGTGCTCTTTAATAACCTTTAACTTATTTTCTGACATACATGGGTGACCTTTCGTATACATAATAATTAATGTGTGCTCTTTAATAACCTTTAACTTATTTTCTGACATACTGAGTGACCTTTCGTATACATAATAATTAATGTGTGCTCTTTAATAACCTTTAACTTATTTTCTGACATACATATTAGGTGACCTTTCGTATACATAATAATTAATGTGTGCTCTTTAATAACCTTTAACTTATTTTCTGACATACATATTAGGTGACCTTTCGTATACATAATAATTAATGTGTGCTCTTTAATAACCTTTAACTTATTTTCTGACATACATATTAGGTGACCTTTGGTATACATAATAATTAATGTGTGCTCTTTAATAACCTTTAACTTATTTTCTGACATACATATTAGGTGACCTTTGGTATACATAATAATTAATGTGTGCTCTTTAATAACCTTTAACTTATTTTCTGACATACATATTAGGTGACCTTTGGTATACATAATAATTAATGTGTGCTCTTTAATAACCTTTAACTTATTTTCTGACATACATATTAGGTGACCTTTCGTATACATAATAATTAATGTGTGCTCTTTAATAACCTTTAACTTATTTTCTGACATACATATTAGGTGACCTTTCGTATACATAATAATTAATGTGTGCTCTTTAATAACCTTTAACTTATTTTCTGACATACATATTAAGGTGACCTTTCGTATACATAATAATTAATGTGTGCTCTTTAATAACCTTTAACTTATTTTCTGACATACATATTGAGTGACCTTTCGTATACATAATAATTAATGTGTGCTCTTTAATAACCTTTAACTTATTTTCTGACATACATATTAGGTGACCTTTCGTATACATAATAATTAATGTGTGCTCTTTAATAACCTTTAACTTATTTTCTGACATACATATTAGGTGACCTTTCGTATACATAATAATTAATGTGTGCTCTTTAATAACCTTTAACTTATTTTCTGACATACATATTAGGTGACCTTTGGTATACATAATAATTAATGTGTGCTCTTTAATAACCTTTAACTTATTTTCTGACATACATATTAGGTGACCTTTGGTATACGCAATAATTAATGTGTGCTCTTTAATAACCTTTAACTTATTTTCTGACATACATATTAGGTGACCTTTGGTATACATAATAATTAATGTGTGCTCTTTAATAACCTTTAACTTATTTTCTGACATACATATTAGGTGACCTTTCGTATACATAATAATTAATGTGTGCTCTTTAATAACCTTTAACATTTTCTGACATACATATTAGGTGACCTTTGGTATACATAATAATTAATGTGTGCTCTTTAATACTTGCTAACTTATTTTCTGACATACATATTAGGTGACCTTTGGTATACATAATAATTAATGTGTGCTCTTTAATAACCTTTAACTTATTTTCTGACATACATATTAGGTGACCTTTCGTATACATAATAATTAAT
>JBBBDQ010010532.1:0-19602 GCA_037127315.1 Ascarosepion bandense
CTTTCTAAATCACCCTTACATCTTGGTACCGGAACTCCATGGACCACCACCAACTTGATTATTATGTGCTGGGCGCAGTTGAGCAAGAGACCAACAAAACTTTCTCTAAATCACCCCTTACATCTTGGTACCGAACTCCATGGACTACCACCAATTTGATTATTACGTGCTGGGCGCATTTGAGCAAGAGACCAACAAAAACTCTTTCTAAATCACCCTTACATCTTGGTACCGAACTCCATGGACTACCACCAACTTGATTATTTATGTGCTGGGCGCAGTTGAGCAAGAGACCAACAAAACTCTTTCTAAATCACCCCTTACATCTTGGTACCTATCTCCATGGACTACCACCAACTTGATTATTGGTGTGCCAAGCAGTTGAGCAAGAGACCAACAAAACTTTTCTAAATCACCCCTTACATCTTGGTACCTAACTCCACAGACTACCACCAACTTGATTATTATGTGTTGGGCGCAGTTGAGCAAGAGACCAACAAACTTCCCCTCTTCTAATCACCCTCTACATCTTGGTACCGAACTCCATGGACTACCACCAACTTGATTATTATGTATGGCGCAGCTGAGCAAGAGACCAACAAAACTTTTCTAAATCACCCCTTACATCTTGGTACCGAACTCCATGGACTACCACCAACTTGATTATTATGCTGGGCGCAGTTGAGCAAGAGACCAACAAAACTCTTTCTAAATCACCCCTTACATCTTTGAAAATTTCAACTCCATGGACTACCACCAACTGATTATTATGTGTTACAGTTGGAGCAAGAGACCAACAAAACTCTTTCTAAATCACCCCTTACATCTTGGTACCGAACTCCATGGACTACCACCAACTTGATTATTATGTGCTGGGCGCAGTTGAGCAAGAGACCAACAAACTCTTCTCTAAATCACCCTTACATCTGGTACCGAACCGCTGGACTACCACCAATCCTGATTATTATGTGCTGGGCGCAGTTGAGCAAGAGACCAACAAAACCTTTTCAAATCACCCCTTACATCTTGGTACCTAACTCCATGGACTACCACCAACTTGATTATTATGTGCTGGGCGCAGTTGAGCAAGAGACCAACAAAACTCTTTCTAAATCACTCTGCGATTCTTACACTGAACTTCATGGACTACCACCAACTTGATTATTATGTGCTGGGCGCAGTTGAGCAAGACCTCAACAAAACTCTTTCTAAATCACCCCTTACATCTTGGTACCTAACTCCATGGACTACCACCAACTTGATTATTATGTGCTGGGCGCAGTTGAGCAAGAGACCAACAAAACTTCTAAATCACCCTCACATCTTGGTACCCAACTCCATGGACTGCCACCAAATTGATTATTAAGAAGTTGGGTGCAGTTGAGCAAGAGACCAACAAAAACTCTTTCTAAATTCCTCACATCTTGGTACCTAACTCCATGGACTACCACCCACTTGATTATTATGTGCTTGGCGCAGTTGAGCAAGAGACCAACAAACTCTTCTAAAATCACCCTCATATCTTGGTACCTAACTCCATGGACTACCACCCACTTGATTATTATGTGCTGGGCGCAGTTGAGCAAGAGACCAACAAAACTCTTTTCTAAATCACCCTTACATCTTGGTACCTAACTCCATGGACTACCACCAACTTGATTATTATGTGCTGGGCGCAGTTGAGCAAGAGACCAACAAACTCTTTCTAAATCACCCCTTACATCTTGGTACCGAACTCCATGGACTACCACCAACTTGATTATTATGTGCTGGGCGCAGTTGAGCAAGAGACCAACAAAACTCTTTCTAAATCACCCTTTACATCTTGGTACCTAACTCCATGGACTGCCACCAACTTGATTATTATGTGCTGGGCGCATTTGAGCAAGAGACCAACAAAACTCTTTCTAAATCACCCCTTACATCTTGGTACCGAACTCCATGGACTACCACCAACTTGATTATTATGTGCTGGGCGGCAGTTGAGCAAGAGACCAACAAAACTCTTTCTAAATCACCCTCTACATCTGGTACCCCAATCTATGGACTACCACCCATCATGATTATTATGTGCTGGGCGCAGTTGAGCAAGAGACCAACAAACTCCCTTTCTAAATCACCCTTACATCTTGGTACCCAACTCCATGGACTACCACCCACTTGATTATATGTGCTGGGCGCAGTTACAAGAGACCAACAAAACTCTTTCTAAATCACCCCTTACATCTTGGTACCTAACTCCATGGACTACCACCAACTTGATTATTATGCTGGGCGCAGTTGAGCAAGAGACCAACAAAACTCTTTCTAAATACCCCTTACATCTTGGTACCTAACTCCACAGACTACCACCAACTTGATTATTATGTGCTGGGCGCAGTTGAGCAAGAGACCAACAAAACTCTTTCTAAATCACCCCTTACATCTTGGTACCTAACTCCATGGACTACCACCCACTTGATTATTATGTGCTGGGCGCAGTTGAGCAAGAGACCAACAAAACTCTTTCTAAATCACTCCTTACATCTTGGTACCTAACTCCATGGACTACCACCAACTTGATTATTATGTGCTGGGCGCAGTTGAGCAAGAGACCAACAAAACTCTTTCTAAAATCACCCCTTACATCTTGGTACCTAACTCCATGGACTACCACCAACTTGATTATTATGTGCTTGGCGCAGTTGAGCAAGAGACCAACAAAACTCTTTCTAAATCACTCCTTACATCTTGGTACCCAACTCCATGGACTACCACCCACTTGATTATTATGTGCTGGGCGCAGTTGAGCAAGAGACCAACAAACTCTTTCTAAATCACCCCTTACATCTTGGTACCTAACTCCATGGACTACCACCAACTTGATTATTATTATGTGCTGGGCGCAGCTGAGCAAGAGACCAACAAAACTCTTTCTAAATCACCCTTACATCTTGGTACCAACTCCATGGACTACCACCAACTTGATTATTATGTGCTGGGCGCAGTTGAGCAAGAGACCAACAAAACTCTTTCTAAATCACCCCTTACATCTTGAAGACCTAACTCCATGGACTGCCACCAAATTGATTATTATGTGTTGAAGCAGTTGAGCAAGAGACCCCAACAAAACTCTTTCTAAATCACCCCCTACATCTTGGTACCTATCTCCATGGACTACCACCCACTTGATTATTATGTGTTGGCGCAGTTGAGCAAGAGACCAACAAAACTCTTTCTAAATCACCCCTTACATCTTGGTACCTATCTCCATGGACTACCACCCACTTGATTATTGGTGTGCTGGGCGCAGTTGAGCAAGAGACCAACAAAACTCTTTCTAAATCAATTTCACATCTTTGGTACCTATCTCCATGGACTACCACCAACTTGATTATTATGTGCTTGGCGCAGTTGAGCAAGAGACCAACAAAACTCTTTCTAAATCACCCTCTACATCTTGGTACCTAACTCCATGGACTACCACCAACTTACTATGTGCTGGGCGCAGTTGAGCAAGAGACCAACAAAACTCTTTCTAAATCACCCTCTACATCTTGGTACCTATCTCCATGGACTACCACCCACTTGATTATTATGTGCTGGGCGCAGTTGAGCAAGAGACCAACAAAACTCTTTCTAAATCACCCTCTACATCTTGGTACCTAACTCCATGGACTGCCACCAAATTGATTATTATGTGCTGGGCGCAGCTGAGCAAGAGACCAACAAAACTCTTTCTAAATCACCCTCTACATCTTGGTACCGAACTCCATGGACTACTCACTCTCAACTTGATTATTATGTGCTGGGCGCATTTGAGCAAGAGACCAACAAAACTCTTCTAAATCACCCTTACATCTTGGTACTGAACTCCATGGATCACCACCAAATTGATTATTATGTGCTGGGCGCATTTGAGCAAGAGACCAACAAAACTCTTTCTAAATCACCCTTACATCTTGGTACCGAACTCCATGGACTACCACCAAATTGATTATTATGTGCTGGGCGCAGTTGAGCAAGAGACCAACACTCTTTCTAAATCACCCTTTACATCTTGTACCGAACTCATGGACTACCACCAAATTGATTATTATGTGCTGGGCGCATTTGAGCAAGAGACCAACAAAACTCTTTCTAAATCACCCCTTACATCTGGTAACAAACTCCATGGACTACCACCCACTTGATTATTATGTGCTGGGCGCAGTTGAGCAAGAGACCAACAAAACTCTTCTAAATCAATTCCCTACATCTTGGTACCTATCTCCATGGACTACCACCCACTTGATTATTATGTGCTGGGCGCAGTTGAGCAAGAGACCAACAAAACTCTTTCTAAATCACCCCTTACATCTTGGTACCTATCTCCATGGACTACCACCAACTTGATTATTATGTGCTTGGCGCAGTTGAGCAAGAGACCAACAAACTCTTTCAAATCACCCCTTACATCTTGGTACCTAACTCCATGGACTACCACCAACTTGATTATTATGCCATGCAGTTGAGCAAGAGACCAACAAAACTCTTCTAAATCACCCTTACATCTTGGTACCTAACTCCATGGACTACCACCAACTTGATTGTTATGCTGGCGCAGTTGAGCAAGAGACCAACAAAACTCTTTCTAAATCACCCCTTACATCTTGGTACTCCAACTCCATGGACTACCACCAACTTGATTATTATGTGCTGGGCGCAGTTGAGCAAGAGACCAACAAAACTCTTCTAAATCAATTTCACATCTTGGTACCTAACTCCATGGACTACCACCAACTTGATTATTATGTGCTGGGCGCAGTTGAGCAAGAGACCAACAAAACTCTTTCTAAATCACCCCTTACATCTTGGTACCTAACTCCATGGACTACCACCAACTTGATTATTATGTGCTGGGCGCAGTTGAGCAAGAGACCAACAAAACTCTTTCTAAATCACCCTTACATCTTGGTACCTAACTCCATGGACTACCACCAACTTGATTATTATGTGCTGGGCGCAGTTGAGCAAGAGACCAACAAAATCCTTTCTAAATCACCCCTCTTTTACATCTTGGTACCTAACTCCATGGACTACCACCAACTTGATTATTATGTGCTGGGCGCAGTTGAGCAAGAGGACCAACAAAACTCTTCTAAATCACCCCCTTACATCTTGGTACCTAACTCCATGGACTGCCACCAAATTGATTATTATGTGCTGGGCGCAGTTGAGCAAGAGACCAACAAAACTCTTTCTAAATCACCCCTTACATCTTGGTACCGAACTCCATGGACTACCACCAACTTGATTATTATGTGCTGGGCGCAGTTGAGCAAGAGACCAACAAAACTCTTTTCAAATCACCCCTTACATCTTGGTACCTAACTCCATGGACTACCACCAACTTGATTATTATGTGTTGGCGCAGTTGAGCAAGAGACCAACAAAATCCTTTCTTAAATCACCCCTTACATCTTGGTACCTAACTCCATGGACTACCACCAACTTGATTATTATGCTGGGCGCAGTTGAGCAAGAGACCAACAAAACTCTTTCTAAAATCACCCCTTACATCTTGGTACCTAACTCCATGGACTACCACCAACTTGATTATTATGTGCTGGGCGCAGTTGAGCAAGAGACCAACAAAACTCTTCTAAATCACCCCCTACATCTTGGTACCTAACTCCATGGACTACCACCAACTTGATTATTATGCTGGGCGCAGTTGAGCAAGAGACCAACAAAACTCTTTCTAAATCACCCCCGCATCTTGGCACCGAACTCCATGGACTACCACCAACTTGATTATTATGTGCTGGGCGCAAAGGAGCAAGAGACCAACAAAACTCTTTCTAATCACCCCTTACATCTTGTACCCAACTCCATGGACTACCACCAACTTGATTATTATGTGCTGGGCGCAGTTGAGCAAGAGACCAACAAAACTCTTTCTAAATCACCCCTTACATCTTGGTACCCAACTCCATGGACTACCTCAACTTGATTATTATGTGCTGGGCGCAGTTGAGCAAGAGACCAACAAAACTCTTTCTAAATCACCCCTTACATCTTGGTACCTAACCTCATGGACTGCCACCCACTTGATTATTATGTGCTGGGCGCAGTTGAGCAAGAGACCAACAAAACTCTTTCTAAATCACCCCTTACATCTTGGTACCGAACTCCATGGACTACCACCAACTTGATTATTATGTGCTGGGCGCAGCTGAGCAAGAGACCAACAAACTCTTTCTAAATCACCCCTTACATCTTGGTACCGAACTCCATGGACTACCACCAACTTACTATTATGTGCTTGGCGCAGTTGAGCAAGAGACCAACAAAACTCTTTCTAAATCACCCCTTACATCTTGGTACCGAACTCATGACTACCACCAACTTGATTATTATGTGCTTGGCGCAGTTGAGCAAGAGACCAACAAAACTCTTTCTAAATCACCCCCACATCTTGGTACCGAACTCCATGGACTACCACCCACTTGATTATTGCGTGCTGGGCGCAGCTGAGCAAGAGACCAACAAACTCTTCTAAATCACCCCTTACATCTTGGTACCTAACTCCATGGACTACCACCAACTTGATTATTATGTGCTGGGCGCAGTTGAGCAAGAGACCAACAAAACTCTTTCTAAATCACCCCTTACATCTTGGTACCGAACTCATGGACTACCACCAACTTGATTATTATGTGCTTGGCGCAGTTGAGCAAGAGACCAACAAAACTCTTTCTAAATCACCCCTTACATCTTGGTACCGAACTCCATGGACTACCACCCACTTGATTATTATGTGCTGGCGCAGTTGAGCAAGAGACCAACAAAACTCTTTCTAAATCACCCCTTACATCTTGGTACCGAACTCCATGGACTACCACCAACTTGATTATTATGTGCTGGGCGCAGTTGAGCAAGAGACCAACAAAACTCTTTCTAAATCACCCTTTACATCTTGGTACCGGAACTCCATGGACTACCACCAACTTGATTATTATGTGCTGGGCGCAGTTGAGCAAGAGACCAACAAAACTCTTCTAAATCACCCCTTACATCTTGTGGTAACGAACCTCATGGACTACCACCAACTTGATTATTATGTGCTGGGCGCAGTTGAGCAAGAGACCAACAAAACTCTTTCTAAATCACCCCTTACATCTTGGTACCGAACTCCATGGACTACCACCAACTTGATTATTATGCGTTGGCGCAGTTGAGCAAGAGACCAACAAAACTCTTTCTAAATCACCCTTATCTTGTACCTAACTCCATGGACTACCACCAACTTGATTATTATGTGCTGAAGCAGTTGAGCAAGAGACCAACAAAACTCTTTCTAAATCACCCTTACATCTTGGTACCGAACTCATGGACTACCACCAACTTGATTATTATGTGCTGGGCGCAGTTGAGCAAGAGACCAACAAACTCTTTTCTAAATCACCCTTACATCTTGGTGGAAGCCTCGAACTCCATGGACTACCACCAACTTGATTATTATGTGCTTGGCGCAGTTGAGCAAGAGACCAACAAAATCCTTTCTAAATCACCCCTTACATCTTGGTACCGAACTCCATGGACTACCACCAACTTGATTATTATGTGCTTGGCGCAGTTGAGCAAGAGACCAACAAAACTCTTTCTAAATCACCCCTTACATCTTGGTACCGAACTCCATGGACTACCACCAACTTGATTATTATGTGCTTGGCGCAGTTGAGCAAGAGACCAACAAAACTCTTTCTAAATCACCCCTTACATCTTGGTACCGAACTCCATGGACTACCACCAACTTGATTATTATGTGCTTGGCGCAGTTGAGCAAGAGACCAACAAAACTCTTTCTAAATCACTCCCTACATCTTGTACCGAACTCCATGGACTACCACCAACTTGATTATTATGTGCTTGGCGCAGTTGAGCAAGAGACCAACAAAACTCTTTCTAAATCACCCCTTACATCTTGGTACCGAACTCCATGGACTACCACCAACTTGATTATTATGTGCTGGCGCATTTGAGCAAGAGACCAACAAAACTCTTTCTAAATCACCCCTTACATCTTGGTGTACCGAACTCCATGGACTACCACCAACTTGATTATTATGTGCTGGGCGCAGTTGAGCAAGAGACCAACAAAACTCTTTCTAAATCACCCCTTACATCTTGGTACCGAACTCCATGGACTACCACCAACTTGATTATTATGTGCTTGGCGCAGTTGAGCAAGAGACCAACAAAACTCTTTCTAAATCACCCCTTACATCTTGGTACCGAACTCCATGGACTACCACCAACTTGATTATTATGTGCTTGGCGCAGTTGAGCAAGAGACCAACAAAACTCTTTCTAAATCAATTTCACATCTTGGTACCGAACTCCATGGACTACCACCAACTTGATTATTATGTGCTTGGCGCAGTTGAGCAAGAGACCAACAAACTCTTTCTAAATCACCCTTACATCTTGGCACCGAACTCCATGGACTACCACCAACTTGATTATTATGTGCTGGGCGCAGTTGAGCAAGAGACCAACAAAACTCTTTCTAAATCACCCCTTACATCTTGGTACCGAACTCCATGGACTACCACCAACTTGATTATTATGTGCTTGGCGCAGTTGAGCAAGAGACCAACAAAACCTTTTCTAAATCACCCCTTACATCTTGGTACCGAACTCCATGGACTACCACCAACTTGATTATTAGTGTGCTGGGCGCATTTGAGCAAGAGACCAACAAAACTCTTTCTAAATCACCCTTACATCTTGGTACCGAACTCCATGGACTACCACCAACTTGATTATTATGTGCTGGGCGCAGTTGAGCAAGAGACCAACAAAACTCTTTCTAAATCACCCTTACATCTTGGTACCTATCTCCATGGACTACCACCCACTTGATTATTATGTGCTGGGCGCAGTTGAGCAAGAGACCAACAAAACTCTTCTAAATCACCCTCTACATCTTGGTACCTATCTATGGACTACCACCAACTTGATATTATGTGCTTGGCGCAGTTGAGCAAGAGACCAACAAAACTCTTTCTAAATCACCCCTTACATCTTGGTACCTAACTCCATGGACTACCACCAACTTGATTATTATGTGCTGGGCGCAGTTGAGCAAGAGACCAACAAAACTCTTCTTAAATCACCCTTACATCTTGGTACCTAACTCCATGGACTGCCACCAAATTGATTATTATGTGCTGGGCGCAGTTGAGCAAGAGACCAACAAAACTCTTTCAAATCACCCCTTACATCTTGGTACCTATCTCCATGGACTACCACCCACTTGATTATTATGTGCTGGGCGCAGTTGAGCAAGAGACCAACAAACTCTTTCTAAATCACCCCTACATCTTGGTACCTATCTCCATGGACTACCACCAACTTGATTATTATGTGCTTGGCGCAGTTGAGCAAGAGACCAACAAAACTCTTTCTAAATCACCCTTACATCTTGCACTAACCTTGTCGGACTACCACCAACTTGATTATTATGTGCTGGGCGCAGTTGAGCAAGAGACCAACAAAACTCTTTCTAAATCACCCCTTACATCTTGGTACCCCAACTCCATGGACTACCACCAACTTGATTATTATGTGCTGGGCGCAGTTGAGCAAGAGACCAACAAAACTCTTTTCTAAATCACCCCTTACATCTTGGTACCTAACTCCATGGACTACCACCAATTTGATTATTATGTGCTGGGCGCAGTTGAGCAAGAGACCAACAAAACTCTTTCTAAATCACCTCATATCTTGGTACCTAACTCCATGGACTACCACCAACTTGATTATTATGTGCTGGGCGCAGTTGAGCAAGAGACCAACAAAACTCTTTCTAAATCACCCCTTACATCTTTGGTACCTAACTCCATGGACTACCACCAACTTGATTATTATGTGCTGGGCGCAGTTGAGCAAGAGACCAACAAAAACTCTTTCTAAATCACTCCTTACATCTTGGTACCTAACTCCATGGACTACCACCAACTTGATTATTATGTGCTGGGCGCAGCTGAGCAAGAGACCAACAAAACTCTTTTCTAAATCACCCCTTACATCTTGGTACCTAACTCCATGGACTACCACCAACTTGATTATTATGTGCTGGGCGCAGTTGAGCAAGAGACCAACAAAACTCTTTCTAAATCACCCCTTACATCTTGGTACCTAACTCCATGGACTACCACCAACTTGATTATTATGTGCTGGGCGCAGTTGAGCAAGAGACCAACAAAACTCTTTCTAAATCACCCTTACATCTTGGTACCTAACCTTACGGACTACCACCAACTTGATTATTATGTGCTGGGCGCAGTTGAGCAAGAGACCAACAAAACTCTTTCTAAATCACCCCTTACATCTTGGTACCGAACTCCATGGACTACCACCAACTTGATTATTATGTGCTGGGCGCAGTTGAGCAAGAGACCAACAAAACTCTTCTAAATCACCCCTTACATCTTGGTACCTAACTCCATGGACTACCACCAACTTGATTATTGCGCTGGGCGCAGTTGAGCAAGAGACCAACAAAACTCTTTCTAAATCACCCCTTACATCTTGGTACCTAACTCCATGGACTACCACCAACTTGATTATTATGTGCTGGGCGCAGTTGAGCAAGAGACCAACAAAACTCTTTCTAAATCACCCCTTACATCTTGGCAGTACCTAACTCCATGGACTACCACCAACTTGATTATTATGTGCTGGGCGCAGTTGAGCAAGAGACCAACAAAACTCTTCTAAATCATCTACATCTTGGTACCTAACTCCATGGACTACCACCAACTTGATTATTATGTGCTGGGCGCAGTTGAGCAAGAGACCAACAAAACTCTTCTAAATCACCCTCACATCTTGGTACCTAACTCCATGGACTACCACCAACTTGATTATTATGTGCTGGGCGCAGTTGAGCAAGAGACCAACAAAACTTTTTCTAAATCACCCCTTACATCTTGGTACCTAACTCCATGGACTACCACCAACTTGATTATTATGTGCTGGGCGCAGTTGAGCAAGAGACCAACAAAACTCTTTCTAAATCACCCCTTACATCTTGGTACCTAACTCCATGGACTGCCACCAAATTGATTATTATGTGCTGGGCGCAGTTGAGCAAGAGACCAACAAAACTCTTCTAAATCACCCCTTACATCTTGTACCGAACCCATGGACTACCACCAACTTGATTATTATGTGCTGGGCGCAGTTGAGCAAGAGACCAACAAAACTCTTTCTAAATCACCCCTTACATCTTGGTACCTAACTCCATGGACTACCACCAACTTGATTATTATGTGCTGGGCGCAGTTGAGCAAGAGACCAACAAAACTCTTTCTAAATCACCCCTTACATCTTGGTACCTAACTCCATGGACTACCACCAACTTGATTATTATGTGCTGGGCGCAGTTGAGCAAGAGACCAACAAAACTCTTTCTAAATCACCCTTACATCTTGGTACCTAACTCATGGACTACCACCAACTTGATTATTATGTGCTGGGCGCAGTTGAGCAAGAGACCAACAAAACTCTTTCTAAATCACCCCTTACATCTTGGTACCTAACTCCATGGACTACCACCAACTTGATTATGTGCTGGGCGCAGCTGAGCAAGAGACCAACAAAACTCTTCTAAATCACCCTCATATCTGGTACCGAACTCCATGGACTACCACCAACTTGATTATTATGTGCTGGGCGCAGTTGAGCAAGAGACCAACAAAACTCTTTCTAAATCACCCCTTACATCTTGGTACCTAACTCCATGGACTACCACCAACTTGATTATTATGTGCTGGGCGCAGTTGAGCAAGAGACCAACAAAACTCTTTTCAATCACCCCTTACATTCTTGGTACCTAACTCCATGGACTACCACCAACTTGATTATTATGCTGGGCGCAGTTGAGCAAGAGACCAACAAAACTCTTTCTAAATCACCCCTTACATCTTGGTACCTAACTCCATGGACTGCCACCCACTTGATTATTATGTGCTGGGCGCAGTTGAGCAAGCAGGACCAACAAAACTTCTTCTAAATCACCCTTACATCTTGGTACCGAACTCCATGGACTACCACCAACTTGATTATTATGTGCTGGGCGCAGTTGAGCAAGAGACCAACAAACTTTTCTAAATCTCACTCTTTACATCTTGGTACCGAACTCCATGGACTACCACCAACTTGATTATTATGTGCTTGGCGCAGTTGAGCAAGAGACCAACAAAACTCTTCTAAATCACCCCTTACATCTTGGTACCGAACTCCATGGACTACCACCAACTTGATTATTATGTGCTTGGCGCAGTTGAGCAAGAGACCAACAAAACTCTTTCTAAATCACCCTTACATCTTGGTACCGAACTCATGGACTACCACCCACTTGATTATTATGTGCTGGGCGCAGTTGAGCAAGAGACCAACAAAACTCTTTCTAAATCACCCCTTACATCTTGGTACCTAACTCCATGGACTACCACCAACTTGATTATTATGTGCTGGGCGCAGTTGAGCAAGAGACCAACAAACTCTTTCTAAATCACCCCTTACATCTTGGTACCGAACTCCATGGACTACCACCAACTTGATTATTATGCGCTTGGCGCAGTTGAGCAAGAGACCAACAAAACTCTTTCTAAATCAATTCCTTACATCTTGGTACCGAACTCCATGGACTACTTTCACCCACTTGATTATTATGTGCTGGGCGCAGTTGAGCAAGAGACCAACAAAACTCTTTCTAAATCACCCCTTACATCTTGGTACCGAACTCCATGGACTACCACCAACTTGATTATTATGTGCTGGGCGCAGTTGAGCAAGAGACCAACAAAACTCTTTCTAAATCACCTCATATCTTGCGTACCGAACCTATGGACTACCACCAACTTGATTATTATGTGCTGGGCGCAGTTGAGCAAGAGACCAACAAAATCCTTTTCTAAATCACCCCTTACATCTTGGTAACGAACTCCATGGACTACCACCAACTTGATTATTATGTGCTGGGCGCAGTTGAGCAAGAGACCAACAAAACTCTTTCTAAATCACCCCTTACATCTTGGTACCGAACTCCATGGACTACCACCAACTTGATTATTATGCTGGGCGCAGTTGAGCAAGAGACCAACAAAACTCTTTCTAAATCACCCCTTACATCTTGGTACCCAACTCCATGGACTACCACCAACTTGATTATTATAAAAGGCGCAGTTGAGCAAGAGACCAACAAAACTCTTCTAAATCACCCTCATATCTTGGTACCGGAACTCCATGGACTACCACCAATCCTTTACTACTATTATGTGCTGGGCGCAGTTGAGCAAGAGAATCAACAAAACTCTTTCTAAATCACCCCTTACATCTTGGTACCGAACTCCATGGACTACCACCAACTTGATTATTATGTGCTTGGCGCAGTTGAGCAAGAGACCAACAAAACTCTCTTTCTAAATCATTCCCTTACATCTTGGTACCCATCTCCATGGACTACCACCAACTTGATTATTATGTGCTTGGCGCAGTTGAGCAAGAGACCAACAAAACTCTTTCTAAATCAATTCCTTACATCTTGGTACCGAACCTATGGACTGCCACCAACTTGATTATTGCAAAGGCGTGACACGAGCAAGAGACCAACAAACTCTTTCTAAATCACCCTCTACATCTTGGTACCTAACTCCATGGACTGCCACCCACTTGATTATTATGTGCTGGGCGCAGTTGACAAGACCAACAAAACTCTTTCTAAATCACCCCTTACATCTTGGTACCGAACTCATGGACTACCACCAACTTGATTATTATGTGCTTGGCGCAGTTGCCAGACCAACAAAACTTTTCTAAATCACCCCTTACATCTTGGTACCGAACTCCATGGACTACCACCAACTTTGATTATTATGTGCTGGGCGCATTTGAGCAAGAGACCAACAAAACTCTTTTCAAATCACCCCTTACATCTTGGTACCTAACTCCATGGACTGCCACCCACTTGACGGCTATGTGCTGGGCGCAGTTGAGCAAGAGACCAACAAAACTCTTTCTAAATCACCCCTCATATCTTGGTACCGAACTCCATGGACTACCACCAACTTGATTATTATGTGCTTGGCGCAGTTGAGCAAGAGACCAACAAAACTCTTTCTAAATCACCCCTTACATCTTGGTACCGAACTCCATGGACTACCACCAACTTGATTATTATGTGCTGGGCGCATTTGAGCAAGAGACCAACAAAACTCTTTCTAAATCACCCCTTACATCTTGGTACCTAACTCCATGGACTGCCAACGGATTATTATGTGCTGGGCGCAGTTGAGCAAGAGACCAACAAAACTCTTCTAAATCACCCCTTACATCTTGGTACCGAACTCCATGGACTACCACCAACTTGATTATTATGTGCTTGGCGCAGTTGAGCAAGAGACCAACAAAAACTCTTCTAAAATCACCCCTTACATCTTGGGTACCGAACTCCATGGACTACCACCAACTTGATTATTATGTGCTTGGCGCAGTTGAGCAAGAGACCAACAAAACTCTTTCTAAATCACCCCTTACATCTTGGTAACAAACTCCATGGACTACCACCAACTTGATTATGTGCTTGGCGCAGTTGAGCAAGAGACCAACAAAACTCTTCTAAATCACCCCTTACATTCAGGACTGAACCCTAAGCGGACTACCACCAACTTGATTATTATGTGCTTGGCGCAGTTGAGCAAGAGACCAACAAAACTCTTCTAAATCACCCTTACATCTTGGTACCGAACTCCATGGACTACCACCAACTTGATTATTATGCTGGGCGCATTTGAGCAAGAGACCAACAAAACTCTTTCTAAATCACCCCTTACATCTTGGTACCTAACTCCATGGATCATACCCACTTGATTATTATAAAGTTGGGCGCAGTTGAGCAAGAGACCAACAAAACCTTCTAAATCACCCCTTACATCTTGGTACCGAACTCCATGGACTACCACCAACTTGATTATTATGTGCTTGGCGCAGTTGAGCAAGAGACCAACAAAACTCTTTCTAAATCACCCTTACATCTTTGTACCGAACTCCATGGACTACCACCAACTTGATTATTATGTGCTTGGCGCAGTTGAGCAAGAGACCAACAAAACTCTTCTAAATCACCTCATATCTTGGTACCGAACTCCATGGACTACCACCAACTTGATTATTATGTGCTTGGCGCAGTTGAGCAAGAGACCAACAAAACTCTTTCTAAATCACCCTTACATCTTGGTACCGAACTCCATGGACTACCACCAACTTGATTATTATGTGCTGGGCGCAGTTGAGCAAGAGACCAACAAAACTCTTTCTAAATCAACTCACATCTTGGTACTGAACTCCATGGACTACCACCAACTTGATTATTATGTGCTGGGCGCATTTGAGCAAGAGACCAACAAAACTCTTTCTAAATCAATTCTCACATCTTGGTACCCAACTCCATGGACTGCCACCCACTTGATTATTATGTGCTGGTGCAGTTGAGCAAGAGACCAACAAAACTCTTTCTAAATCACCCTTTACATCTTGGTACCGGAATCTATGGACTACCACCAACTTGATTATTGCGTGCTGCAGTTGAGCAAGCAGACCAACAAAACTCTTCTAAATCACCCCTTACATCTTGGTACCGAACTCCATGGACTACCACCAACTTGATTATTATGTGCTTGGCGCAGTTGAGCAAGAGACCAACAAAACTCTTTCTAAATCACCCCTTACATCTTGGTACCGAACTCCATGGACTACCACCAACTTGATTATTATGTGCTTGGCGCAGTTGGAGTTACAGACCAACAAAACTCTTCTAAATCACCCCTTACATCTTGGTACCGAACTCCATGGACTACCACCAACTTGATTATTATGTGCTTGGCGCAGTTGAGCAAGAGACCAACAAAACTCTTTCTAAATCACCCCTTACATCTTGGTACCGAACTCCATGGACTACCACCAACTTGATTATGTGCTGGGCGCAGTTGAGCAAGAGACCAACAAAACTCTTCTAAATCACCCTTACATCTTGTACCGAACTCCATGGACTACCACCAACTTGATTATTATGTGCTTGGCGTAGTTGAGCAAGAGACCAACAAAGCCTCTTTCTAAATCACCCCTCATCTGGTACCTAACTCCATGGACTGCCACTCCACTTGATTATTATGTGCTGGGCGCATTTGAGCAAGAGACCAACAAAACTCTTCTAAATCACCCCTTACATCTTGGTACCGAACCTGATGACTGCCACCTACTTGATTATTATGTGCTGGCCATTTGAGCAAGAGACCAACAAAACTCTTCTAAATCACCCCCCACATCTTGGTACCTAACTCCATGGACTGCTACCCACTTGATTATTATGCTAAGCATTTGAGCAAGAGACCAAAATCAAATCACCTCATATCTTGGTACCGAACTCATGGACTGCTACCCACTTTGTTTGTTATGCTGGGTGCATTTGAGCAAGAGACCAACAAAAACTCTTTCTAAATCACCCCTTACATCTTGGTACTCATTCCCATGGACTACCACCCACTTGATTATTATGTGTTTAAGGCAGTTGAGCAAGAGACCAACAAAACTTTTCTAAATCACCCCTTACATCTTGTACTCAACTCCATGGACTGCCACCTTACTTGATTATTATGTGCTGGGCGCATTTGAGCAAGAGACCAAATAAAACTTTCTAAAATCACCCCTTACATCTTGGTACCGAACTCCATGGACTGCCACCCACTTGATTATTAGTGTGCTGGGCGCATTTTGAGCAAGAGACCAACAAAACTCTTTCTAAATCACCCCTTACATCTTGGTACCCAACTCCATGGACTACCACCCACTCTGATTATTATGTGCTTGGCGCAGTTGAGCAAGAGACCAACAAAACTCTTCTAAATCAATACCTCTGCATCTTGGTACTGAACTCCATGGATCACACCCACTTGATTATTATGCTTGGCGCAGTTGAGCAAGAGACCAACAAAACTCTTTCTAAATCACCCCTTACATCTTGGTACCTAACTCCATGGACTACCACCCACTTGATTATTATGGTTATGCAGTTGAGCAAGAGACCAACAAAACTCTTTCTAAATCACCCTCACATCTTGGTACCAACTCCATGGACTGCCACCCACTTGATTATTATAAAGGCGCATTTGAGCAAGAGACCAACAAACTCTTTTCAAATCACCCCTTACATCTTGGTACCCAACTCCATGGACTACCACCCACTTGATTATTATGTGCTTGGCGCAGTTGAGCAAGAGACCAACAAAAACTTTTCAAATCACCCCTTACATCTTGGTACCTAACTCCATGGATCACACCCACTAAGATTAGATATGCTGGGCGCATTTGAGCAAGAGACCACAAAACCTTTCTAAATTCTCACATCTTGGTACCGAACTCCATGGACTGCCACCCACTTGATTATTACAAAAGTTGCCATTTGAGCAAGAGACCAACAAAACTTTTCTAAATCACCCCTTACATCTTGGTACCTAACTCCATGGACTACCACCCACTTGATTATTATGTGCTTGGCGCAGTTGAGCAAGAGACCACCAAAACTCTTTTCTAAATCTCACCTTTTACATCTTAGTACCTAACTCATGGACTGCCACCCACTTGATTATTATGTGTTGGGCGCACTTGAGCAAGAGACCAACAAACTCTTTTCTAAATCACCCTTTACATCTTGGTACCTAACTCCATGGACTACCACCCACTTGATTATTATGTGCTTGGCGCAGTTGAGCAAGAGACCAACAAAACTCTTTCTAAATCACCTCATATCTTGGTACCCAACTCCATGGACCGCCACCCACTTGATTATTATGCTAAAGCATTTGAGCAAGTAGACCAACAAAACTCTTCTAAATCACCTCTCACATCTTGGTACCTAACTCCATGGACTACCACCCACTTGATTATTATGTCATGGCGCAGTTGAGCAAGAGACCAACAAAACTCTTTCTAATCACCCTCACATCTTACCCAACTCCATGGACTGCCACTCCACTTCTGATTATTATGTGCTGGGCGCATTTGAGCAAGAGACCAACAAACTCTTTTCTAAATCACCCCTACATCTTGGGTACCGAACTCCATGGACTGCCACCCACTTGATTATTATGTGCTGGGCGCATTTGAGCAAAGACCAACAAACCTTTTCTAAATCACCCCTTACATCTTGGTACCTAACTCCATGGACTAATACCCACTTGATTATTATGTGCTTGGCGCAGTTGAGCAAGAGACCAACAAAACTCTTTCACCCTCACATCTTGGTACCGAACTCCATGGACTGCCACCCACTTGATTATTATGTGCTTGGCGCAGTTGAGCAAGAGACCAACAAAACTCTTTCTAAATCACCCCTTACATCTTGGTACCTAACTCCATGGACTACCACCCACTTGATTATTATGTGCTTGGCGGTGCTGAGCAAGAGACTAACAAAACTCTTTCTAAATCACCCCTTACATCTTGGTACCTAACTCCAAGGACTGCCACCCACTTGATTATTATGCTTGGCGCAGTTGAGCAAGAGACCAACAAAACTTCCTTTCTAAATCACCCCTTACATCTGGTACCTAACCCATGGACTGCCACCCACTTGATTATTATGTGCTTGGCGCATTTGAGCAAGAGACCAACAAACTCTTCTAAATCACCCCTTACATCTTGGTGCCCAACTCCATGGACTACCACCCACTTGATTATTATGTGCTTGGCGCAGTTGAGCAAGAGACCAACAAACTCTTTCTAAATCACCCTTACATCTTGGTACCGAACTCCATGGACTGCCACCCACTTGATTATTATGTGTTGGGCGCATTTGAGCAAGAGACCAACAAAACTTTCTAAATCACCCTTACATCTTGGTACCCCAACTCCACATGGACTGCCACCCACTATCATTATTATGTGCTGGGCGCATTTGAGCAAGAGACTAACAAACTCTTTCAAATCACCCCTTACATCTTGGTACCAACCCATGGACTGCCACCCACTTGATTATTATGCTGGGCGTGCATTTGAGCAAGAGACCAACAAAACTCTTTCTAAATCACCCCCTACATCTTGGTACCTAACCTTGCTGACTGCCACCCACTTGATTATTATGTGCTTGGCGCAGTTGAGCAAGAGACCAAACAAAACTCTTCTAAACTACTCACATCTTGTACCTGGAATCCCACATGGACTGCCACCCACTTGATTATTATGCTTGGCGCAGTTGAGCAAGAGACCAACAAAACTCTTTCTAAATCACCCCTTACATCTTGGTACCCAACTCATGGACTGCCACCCACTTGATTACATATGCAAGCTACATTTGAGCAAGAGACCAACAAAACTCTTCAAAATCACCCCTTACATCTTGGTACCTAAACCCATGGACTACCACCCACTTGATTATGTGCTGGCGCAGTTGAGCAAGAGACCAACAAAACTCTTTCTAAATCACCCTCACATCTTGGTACCCGAACTCCATGGAATGCCACCCACTCTTGATTATTATGTGTCATGCATTTGAGCAAGAGACCAACAAAATTC
>JBBBDQ010010545.1:0-12007 GCA_037127315.1 Ascarosepion bandense
TGAATCCACAACATCTATCTATCTATCTATCTATCTATCTATCTATCTATCTATCTATCTATCTATTTTTTATTGTTCATTATTTTCTGCGGTTCCCTCACCCGGAATCCACAACATCTATCTATCTATCTATCTATCTATCTATCTATCTATCTATCTATCTATCTATCTATCTATTTTTGTTGTTCATTATTTTCTGCGGCACTCTCTATCTAACTAACATCTATCTATCTATCTATCTATCTATCTATCTATCTATCTATCTATCTATCTATCTATCTATCTATCCATCTATCTATCTATCTATCTATTTTTGTTGTTCATTATTTTTTTAGCACCCACCCGGAATCCACAACATCTATCTATCTATCTATCTATCTATCTATCTATCTATCTATCTATCTATCTATTTATCTATCTATCTATTTTTGTTGTTCATTATTTTGTATGGTTCTCACCCGGAACTAATGTCTTATTTATCTATCTATCTATCTATCTATCTATCTATCTATCTATTTTGTTGTTCATTATTTTGTGTGGTTCTGTCACCCGGAATCTACAACATCTATCTATCTATCTATCTATCTATCTATCTATCTATCTATCTATCTATCTATCTATCTATCTATCTATCTATCTATCTATCTATCTATTTTGTTGTTCATTATTTTTGTGGTTCTCACCCGGAACTAAATATATCTATCTATCTATCTATCTATCTATCTATCTATCTATCTATCTATCTATCTATCTATCTATCTATCTATCTATTTTTATTGTTCATTATTTGTGCGGTTCTCACTCAATCCACAACATCTATCTATCTATCTATCTATCTATCTATCTATCTATCTATCTATCTATCTATCTATCTATTTTGTTGTTCATTATTTTCTGTCTGTCACTCCGAATCCACAACATCTATCTATCTATCTATCTATCTATCTATCTATCTATCTATCTATCTATCTATTTTTGTTGTTCATTATTTTGTATGGTTCCTCACCCGGAATCAACAACATCTATCTATCTATCTATCTATCTATCTATCTATCTATCTATCTATCTATCTATCTATCTATCCATCTATTTATTTGTTCATTATTTTCTGCGGTTCCTCACCCGGAACTAATAAATATCTATCTATCTATCTATCTATCTATCTATCTATCTATCTATCTATCTATCTATCTATTTTGTTGTTCATTATTTTGTGCGGTTCCTCACCCGGAATCCACAACATCTATCTATCTATCTATCTATCTATCTATCTATCTATCTATCTATCTATCTATCTATTTTTATTGTTCATTATTTTCTGCGGTTCCTCACCCGGAATCCACAACATCTATCTATCTATCTATCTATCTATCTATCTATCTATCTATCTATCTATCTATCTACTTATTTATCTATTTATTTATGGTTCCTCACCCGGAATCCACAACATCTATCTATCTATCTATCTATCTATCTATCTATCTATCTATCTATCTATCTATCTATCTATCTATCTATTTTGTTGTTCATTATTTTCTGCGGTTCCTCACCCGGAATCCACAACATCTATCTATCTATCTATCTATCTATCTATCTATCTATCTATCTATCTATCTATCTATCTATCTATCTATCCATCTATCTATCTATCTATCTATCTATTTTTGTTGTCTATTATTTTGTGCGGTTCCTCACCCGGAATCCACAACATCTATCTATCTATCTATCTATCTATCTATCTATCTATCTATCTATCTATCTATCTATCTATTTATCTATCTATCTATTTTTGTTGTTCATTATTTTGTAAAGTGGTTCTCACCCGGAATCCACACAACGTCTATCTATTCTATCTATCTATCTATCTATCTATCTATCTATCTATCTATCTATCTATCTATCTATCTATTTTTGTTGTTCATTATTTTGTGTGGTTCGCCTACCCGGAATCCACAACATCTATCTATCTATCTATCTATCTATCTATCTATCTATCTATCTATCTATCTATCTATCTATCTATTTTTGTTTGTTCATTATTTTGTGCGGTTCTCACCCGGAATCCACAACATCTATCTATCTATCTATCTATCTATCTATCTATCTATCTATCTATCTATCTATCTATCTATTTTTATTGTTCATTATTTTCTGCGGTTCTCACCCGGAATCCACAACATCTATCTATCTATCTATCTATCTATCTATCTATCTATCTATCTATCTATCTATCTATTTTTGTTGTTCATTATTTTCTGCGGTTCCTCACCTGAACGAACATCTATCTATCTATCTATCTATCTATCTATCTATCTATCTATCTATCTATCTATCTATCTATCTTTATTGTTCATTATTTTCTGCGGTTTCTCACCCGGAATCCACAACATCTATCTATCTATCTATCTATCTATCTATCTATCTATCTATCTATCTATTTTTGTTGTTCATTATTTTCTGCGGTTCCTCACCCGAATCCACAACATCTATCTATCTATCTATCTATCTATCTATCTATCTATCTATCTATCTATCTATCTATCTATTTATGTTGTTCATTATTTGTGCGTTCACCTGGAATCCACAACACATCTATCTATCTATCTATCTATCTATCTATCTATCTATCTATCTATCTATCTATCTATCTATCTATCTATCTATCTATTTTTGTTGTTCATTATTTGTGCGGTTCCTCACCCGAATCCACGACATATATCTATCTATCTATCTATCTATCTATCTATCTATCTATCTATCTATCTATCTATCTATCTATCTATCTATCTATCTATTTTTTATTGTTCATTATTTTGTGCGGTTCCCCATCGGAACTAAATATCTATCTATCTATCTATCTATCTATCTATCTATCTATCTATCTATCTATCTATCTATTTTTTTGTTCATTATTTTGTGCGGTTCCTCACTCCGAATCCACAACGTCTATCTATCTATCTATCTATCTATCTATCTATCTATCTATCTATCTATCTATCTATCTATTTTTGTTGTTCATTATTTTGTGCGGTTCCCCATCGGAATCCACAACATCTATCTATCTATCTATCTATCTATCTATCTATCTATCTATCTATCTATCTATCTATCTATCTATATCTATTTTTGTTGTTCATTATTTTGTGCGGTTCCTCACCCGGAATCCACAACATCTATCTATCTATCTATCTATCTATCTATCTATCTATCTATCTATCTATCTATCTATTTTTGTTGTTCATTATTTTGTGCGGTTCCTTACCTAACTAACTAACATCTATCTATCTATCTATCTATCTATCTATCTATCTATCTATCTATTTTTGTTGTTCATTATTTTGTGCGGTTCCTCACCCGGAATCCACAACGTCTATCTATCTATCTATCTATCTATCTATCTATCTATCTATCTATCTATCTATCTATCTGGTTTTGTTGTTCATTATTTTGTGTGTCTGTCACCCGGAATCAATAAATATCTATCTATCTATCTATCTATCTATCTATCTATCTATCTATCTATCTATCTATCTATCTATCTATCTATCTATTTTTGTTGTTCATTATTTGTGCGGTTCTCACCCGGAATCTACAACATCTATCTATCTATCTATCTATCTATCTATCTATCTATCTATCTATCTATCTATCTATCTATTTTGTTTGTTCATTAGTTTGTGCGTATTCTCACCCGGAATCCACAACATCTATCTATCTATCTATCTATCTATCTATCTATCTATCTATCTATCTATCTATCTATCTATCTATTTTTATTGTTCATTATTTTCTGCGGTTCCTCACCCGGAATCCACAAATATCTATCTATCTATCTATCTATCTATCTATCTATCTATCTATCTATCTATCTATCTATCTATCTATTTTTGTTGTTCATTATTTTGTGCGGTTCCTCACCCGGAATCCACAACATCTATCTATCTATCTATCTATCTATCTATCTATCTATCTATCTATCTATTTTTATTGTTCATTATTTTCTCTGCGGTTCCTCACCTGAATCAACAAACATCTATCTATCTATCTATCTATCTATCTATCTATCTATCTATCTATCTATCTATCTATCTATCTATCTATTTTTGTTGTTCGTTATTTTCGTTCACCCGGAATCCACAACATCTATCTATCTATCTATCTATCTATCTATCTATCTATCTATCTATCTATCTATCTATCCATCTATCTATCTATCTATCTATCTATTTTTGTTGTTCATTATTTTGTGTGGTTCCTCACCCGGAATCCACAACATCTATCTATCTATCTATCTATCTATCTATCTATCTATCTATCTATCTATCTATTTATCTATCTATCTATTTTTGTTGTTCATTATTTTGTGCGTGTCTCTCACCGTGAATCTATCTATCTATCTATCTATCTATCTATCTATCTATCTATCTATCTATCTATCTATCTATCTATTTTTGTTGTTCATTATTTTGTGTGGTTCGTTCGAATCAATAAATACATCTATATCTATCTATCTATCTATCTATCTATCTATCTATCTATCTATCTATCTATCTATCTATCTATTTTTGTTGTTCATTATTTTGTGTGTCTTTCACTCAATCAATATCTATCTATCTATCTATCTATCTATCTATCTATCTATCTATCTATCTATCTATCTATCTATCTATCTATCTATTTTTATTAATTAATATTTCGTTCCTCACTCCTTGAATCCACAACATCTATCTATCTATCTATCTATCTATCTATCTATCTATCTATCTATCTATCTATCTATCTATCTATCTATTTTTGTTGTTCATTATTTGTGTGGTTCCTCACCTGAATTCATTTATCTATCTATCTATCTATCTATCTATCTATCTATCTATCTATCTATCTATCTATCTATCTATCTATTTTTGTTGTTCATTATTTTGTGCGGTTCCCTAATGGAATCCACAACATCTATCTATCTATCTATCTATCTATCTATCTATCTATCTATCTATCTATCTATCTATTTTTTTGTTCATTATTTTGTGTGGTTCCCTCACCCGGAATCCACAACGTCTATCTATCTATCTATCTATCTATCTATCTATCTATCTATCTATCTATCTATCTATCTATCTATTTTTGTTGTTCATTATTTTTGTGCGGTTCCCCATCTAACTAATATCTATCTATCTATCTATCTATCTATCTATCTATCTATCTATCTATCTATCTATCTATCTATCTATTTTTGTTGTTCATTATTTTGTGTGTTCACCCGGAACTATCTATCTATCTATCTATCTATCTATCTATCTATCTATCTATCTATCTATCTATCTATCTATTTTTGTTGTTCATTATTTGTGCGGTTCCCCATCGGTCCATACATCTATCTATCTATCTATCTATCTATCTATCTATCTATCTATCTATTTTTGTTGTTCATTATTTTGTGCGGTTCTCACCCGGAATCCACAACGTCTATCTATCTATCTATCTATCTATCTATCTATCTATCTATCTATCTATCTATCTATCTATCTATTTTTGTTGTTCATTATTTTGTGCGGTCTGTCACCCGAATCCACAACATCTATCTATCTATCTATCTATCTATCTATCTATCTATCTATCTATCTATCTATCTATCTATTTTTGTTGTTCATTTATTTAGGCACTGACCCGGAATCAACAACATCTATCTATCTATCTATCTATCTATCTATCTATCTATCTATCTATCTATCCATCTATTTTTATTGTCTATTTTCTGCGGTTCCTCACCCGGAATCCACAACATCTATCTATCTATCTATCTATCTATCTATCTATCTATCTATCTATCTATCTATCTATCTATCTATCTATCTATTTTTGTTGTTCATTATTTTGTGCGGTTCCTCACCCGGAATCCACAACATCTATCTATCTATCTATCTATCTATCTATCTATCTATCTATCTATCTATCTATCTATCTATCTATTTTTATTGTTCATTATTTTTCTGCGGTTCCTCACCCGGAATCCACAACATCTATCTATCTATCTATCTATCTATCTATCTATCTATCTATCTATCTATCTATCTATCTATTTTTGTTGTTCATTATTTTGTGCGGTTCCTCACTCCGAATCACAACATCTATCTATCTATCTATCTATCTATCTATCTATCTATCTATCTATCTATCTATCTATCTATTTTATTGTTCATTTCTGCGGTTCACCGAACCACAACGTCTATCTATCTATCTATCTATCTATCTATCTATCTATCTATCTATCTATCTATTTTTGTTGTTCATTATTTTGTATGGTTCGTCACCCGGAATCCACAACATCTATCAATCTATCTATCTATCTATCTATCTATCTATCTATCTATTTTTGTTGTCTTATTATTTTGTGTGTCTCTCCACTCGAATCCACAACATCTATCTATCTATCTATCTATCTATCTATCTATCTATCTATCTATCTATCTATCTATCTATCTATCTATTTATTGTTCATTATTTTCTGCGTTCACCCGGAATCCACAACATCTATCTATCTATCTATCTATCTATCTATCTATCTATCTATCTATCTATCTATCTATCTATCTATCTATTTTTGTTGTCTATTATTTTCTGTCTCTCACCCGAATCCACAACATCTATCTATCTATCTATCTATCTATCTATCTATCTATCTATCTATCTATCTATCTATCTATTTTTATTGTCTGTTTTCTGCGGTTCCTCACCCGGAACGATGAATATCTATCTATCTATCTATCTATCTATCTATCTATCTATCTATCTATCTATCTATCTATCTATCTATCTATCTATTTTTGTTGTTCATTATTTTCTGCGGTTCTCACCGGGAATCCACAACATCTATCTATCTATCTATCTATCTATCTATCTATCTATCTATCTATCTATCTATCTATCTATCTATCTATTTATGTTGTTCATTATTTTGTGTGCGTATTCACCCGGAATCCACAACATCTATCTATCTATCTATCTATCTATCTATCTATCTATCTATCTATCTATTTTTGTTGTTCATTATTTTGTGCGGTTCCCCTACCCGGAATCAACAACATCTATCTATCTATCTATCTATCTATCTATCTATCTATCTATCTATCCATCTATTTTTATTGTTCATTATTTTGTGCGGTTCCCCATCGGAATCCAGCCAACATCTATCTATCTATCTATCTATCTATCTATCTATCTATCTATTTATGTTGTTCATTATTTTGTGCGGTTCCTCACCCGAATCCACAACAACATCTATCTATCTATCTATCTATCTATCTATCTATCTATCTATCTATCTATCTATCTATCTATCTATCTATTTTTGTTGTTCATTATTTTGTGCGGTTCCTCACCCGGAATCCACAACATCTATCTATCTATCTATCTATCTATCTATCTATCTATCTATCTATCTATCTATCTATCTATCTATTTTGCCGCTCATTATTTTGTTCGACCGGAACTAATAACATCTATCTATCTATCTATCTATCTATCTATCTATCTATCTATCTATCTATTTTTGTTGTTCATTATTTCTCTGCGGTTCCTCACCCGGAATCCACAACATCTATCTATCTATCTATCTATCTATCTATCTATCTATCTATCTATCTATCTATCTATTTTTGTTTACTCATTATTTTCTGTCTGTCACCCGGAATCCACAAATATCTATCTATCTATCTATCTATCTATCTATCTATCTATCTATCTATCTATCTATCTATCTATCTATCTATTTTGTTGTTCATTATTTTGTGCGGTTCCTCACCCGGAATCAACAACATCTAGATTTATTCATCTATCTATCTATCTATCTATCTATCTATCTATCTATCTATCTATCTATCTATCTATTTATTACTCATTATTTTGTGCGGTTCCTCACCCGGAATCCACAACATCTATCTATCTATCTATCTATCTATCTATCTATCTATCTATCTATCTATCTATTTTTATTGTTCATTATTTTCTCGCGGTTCCTCACCCGGAATCCACAACATCTATCTATCTATCTATCTATCTATCTATCTATCTATCTATCTATCTATCTATCTATTTTTGTTGTTCATTATTTTGTGCGGTTCCTCACCCGGAATCCACAACATCTATCTATCTATCTATCTATCTATCTATCTATCTATCTATCTATCTATCTATCTATCTATTTTTATTGTTCATTATTTTCTGCGGTTCCTCACCTGAATCCAACATCTATCTATCTATCTATCTATCTATCTATCTATCTATCTATCTATTTTTGTTGTTCATTATTTTCTGCGGTTCCTCACCCGGAATCCACAACATCTATATCTATCTATCTATCTATCTATCTATATATCTATCTATTTTTGTTGTCACGGTTTTGTGCGGTTCTCACCCGGAATCCACAACATCTATCTATCTATCTATCTATCTATCTATCTATCTATCTATCTATCTATCTATCTATTTTTGTTGTTCATTATTTTGTGCGGTTCCTCACCCAATCCAACGTCTATCTATCTATCTATCTATCTATCTATCTATCTATTTGTTGTTCATTATTTTGTGCGGTTCGTCACCCGGAACTAATAACATCTATCTATCTATCTATCTATCTATCTATCTATCTATCTATCTATCTATCTATCTATCTATCTATCTATCTATTTTTGTTGTTCATTATTTTGTGTGCGGTTCTCACCCGGAACTAATAACATCTATCTATCTATCTATCTATCTATCTATCTATCTATCTATCTATCTATCTATCTATCTATTTTTATTGTTCATTATTTTCAAAAGGGGTTCCCTCACCTGAATCCACAACATCTATCTATCTATCTATCTATCTATCTATCTATCTATCTATCTATCTATCTATCTATCTATTTTTGTTGTTCATTTCTTGCGGTTCCTCACCCGGAATCCACAACATCTATCTATCTATCTATCTATCTATCTATCTATCTATCTATCTATCTATCTATCTATCTATCCATCTATTTTTATTGTTCATTATTTTCTGCGGTTCCTCACCCGGAACTAATAACATCTATCTATCTATCTATCTATCTATCTATCTATCTATCTATCTATCTATTTTTGTTGTTCATTATTTTGTGCGGTTCCTCACCCGGAACTAATAAATATCTATCTATCTATCTATCTATCTATCTATCTATCTATCTATCTATCTATCTATCTATCTATTTTTATTGTTCGTTTATTATTTCGTTCACCTGAATCAATAACATCTATCTATCTATCTATCTATCTATCTATCTATCTATCTATCTATCTATCTATCTATCTATCTATCTATCTATCTATTTTTGTTGTTCATTATTTTGTGCGGTTCCTCACTCGGAACGAATATCTATCTGTCTATCTATCTATCTATCTATCTATCTATCTATCTATCTATCTATCTATCTATCTATTTTTATTGTTCATTATTTCCTGCGCACTCACCCACCCGGAATCCACAACATCTATCTATCTATCTATCTATCTATCTATCTATCTATCTATCTATCTATCTATCTATCTATTTTTGTTGTTCATTATCTTCATGGTTCCTCACCCGGAATCTCAACATCTATCTATCTATCTATCTATCTATCTATCTATCTATCTATCTATCTATCTATCTATCTATTTTTGTTGTTCATTATTTTGTGCGGTTCGTCACCCGGAATCCACAACATCTATCTATCTATCTATCTATCTATCTATCTATCTATCTATCTATTTTTGTTGTTCATTGTTTCTTCGCGGTTCTCACCCGGAATCCACAACATCTATCTATCTATCTATCTATCTATCTATCTATCTATCTATCTATCTATCTATCTATCTATTTTTGTTGTTCATTATTTTGTGCGGTTCCTCACTCCGGAATCCACAACATCTATCTATCTATCTATCTATCTATCTATCTATCTATCTATCTATCTATCTATCTATCTATCTATCTATCTATCTATCTGTTTTTGTTGTTCATTATTTTAAAAAGTGGTTCCCCATCGAATCCACAACATCTATCTATCTATCTATCTATCTATCTATCTATCTATCTATCTATCTATCTATCTATTTTTGTTGTTCATTGTTTTGTATGGTTCTCACCCGGAATCCACAACATCTATCTATCTATCTATCTATCTATCTATCTATCTATCTATCTATCTATCTATCTATCTATCTATCTATCTATTTTTGTTGTTCATTATTTTGTGCGGTTCCCCATCGGAATCCACAACATCTATCTATCTATCTATCTATCTATCTATCTATCTATCTATCTATCTATCTATCTATCTATTTTTGTTGTTCATTATTTGTGCGCACTCACCCGGAATCCACAACGTCTATCTATCTATCTATCTATCTATCTATCTATCTATCTATCTATCTATCTATTTTTATGTTCATTATTTTGTGCGGTTCGTCACCCGGAATCATAAATATCTATCTATCTATCTATCTATCTATCTATCTATCTATCTATCTATCTATCTATCTATCTATCTATCTATTTTGTTGTTCATTATTTTGTATGGCTCCGACCGGGTCCACAACATCTATCTATCTATCTATCTATCTATCTATCTATCTATCTATCTATCTATCTATTTTTGTTGTTCATTATTTTCTGCGGTTCGTCACCCGGAATCCACAACATCTATCTATCTATCTATCTATCTATCTATCTATCTATCTATCTATCTATCTATCTATTTTTGTTGTTCATTATTTTGTGCGGTTCCTCACTCCGGAATCAACAATATCTATCTATCTATCTATCTATCTATCTATCTATCTATCTATCTATCCATCTATTTTTATTGTTCATTATTTTCTGCGGTTCCTCACCCGGAACTAATAACATCTATCTATCTATCTATCTATCTATCTATCTATCTATCTATCTATCTATCTATCTATCTATTTTTGTTGTTCATTATTTTGTGGTTCTCACTCCGAATCCACAACATCTATCTATCTATCTATCTATCTATCTATCTATCTATCTATCTATCTATCTATCTATCTATCTATCTATCTATTTTTATTGTCTATTATTTTCTGTCTTCTACCTGGACCCACACAACATCTATCTATCTATCTATCTATCTATCTATCTATCTATCTATCTATCTATCTATCTATCTATCTATCTATCTATTTTTGTTGTTCATTATTTTGTGGTTCCTCACCCGGAATCCACAACATCTATCTATCTATCTATCTATCTATCTATCTATCTATCTATCTATCTATCTATCTATTTTTATTGTTCATTATTTTCTGTTCCTCACCCGGAACTAAATATCTATCTATCTATCTATCTATCTATCTATCTATCTATCTATCTATCTATCTATTTTGTTGTTCATTATTTTCTGCGGTTCTCACCCGGAATCCACAACATCTATCTATCTATCTATCTATCTATCTATCTATCTATCTATCTATCTATCTATCTATCTATCTATCCATCTATCTATCTATCTATCTATCTATTTTTGTTGTTCATTATTTTGTGCGGTTCTCACCCGGAATCCACAACATCTATCTATCTATCTATCTATCTATCTATCTATCTATCTATCTATCTATCTATCTATTTATCTATCTATCTATTTTTGTTGTTCATTATTTTGTGCGGTTCCTCACCCGGAACTAGCTACAACGTCTATCTATCTATCTATCTATCTATCTATCTATCTATCTATCTATCTATCTATCTATCTATCTATCTATCTATTTTTGTTGTTCATTATTTTGTGTGGTTCGTCACCCGGAATCCACAAATATCTATTTATCTATCTATCTATCTATCTATCTATCTATCTATCTATCTATCTATCTATCTATTTTTGTTGTCTACACGGTGCGGGTTCACCCGGAATCCACAACATCTATCTATCTATCTATCTATCTATCTATCTATCTATCTATCTATCTATCTATCTATCTATCTATTTTT